>BQNB010020863.1:52268-64952 GCA_026074375.1 Tanacetum coccineum | reverse complement strand
AATTTAGTGTGAGCCATGGTTTTCTATTGGTACTTGATTATTGCACACATTTTTATATTTCAACAATTCTGACGATTATAGTGTCACAGGTTAGAGATTATTGTCAAGGAGGAGGTTTGTTGCCTATATCAAGTTTATTGAAAGTTCAGCTGGAGGTGGCTGCATTCTTGAAAAGTTTGCGAGTCCGTTCACTCAGAAACACTGCCCTTCTCCATCTCTTTTGATTTGTTTTTTGTTTCATTATCATCACTTTGCACTACTTCTGTGAGAATCCAGATATTTGGGATTTGTAATATTAACTTTCGACATAGCTACTTTATAAACAAAATCTTGATAAATTGTCATCTATATTACATTGAGATCTGGTTTTTGTTAATTAACCTGTAACTGGTGCAGGCTTAAAAGGGTGATGTTGCTCATTTGCATCAGGCTGTTGTTGCACCCTAATATAGCATCAATGTGCGGAATTTATCAGGTGATGTTCAAGTTAAAAAGTTATGTAAATATGTTAGTTAAAGAACAAAAACATCTAGGACCACACGAAATCACACTATTGGTTGCACCACCATTATCTTCTATAAAAGTATTACTGGTACTACTAAAAGTCTACAATACACAAGTTAGATGCACTCTTATATGGAGCAGAGCGTTTACAGAGTTTTTTTGGAGTTGATTATGGAGAATGCAAGGGTTGGAACTAGGACAATAAAAAGTTACAAATACTGATCAACAAACTTTCCTAGTTTTCCACTTGTATAGCTTAGCCAAAGACACTGAAATTACTGATCATCTTACATGATATAAAGGAAAAAAGTCACTAAATAATTCGGAGTAATCAACTTTTAAGAGTGTTTCATTAAAGTCATTCAAAGTTTTTTTATGATTGAAAAACCACTCAAGATTCATATTTGTTCCATTATTGTGTAATTTTTGGTTTCCTTTTTTTTGAACGGCAATTTTTGGTTTCCTTGCCAAGTCACCATGACACTAGCGATGGCATGTTAATTTTAGCCGACATGGAATGCTAATTAAGTATTACAAACAATTGCTTGCAATTTTTCCAAATTAGCGTGTGTACCTATATTTGTGTACAAGTGCATGAATTTGTTTTCCTTGAATTAGAGATTGCAAGACTGGAACATGCAACAAGGATTGAAACACGGGTCTTTTTGATCTGGTCTTAATGTATAATGACACATATCTATGAGTAGTCTTAGATTCGTAGTGCTTATTCACCTCTTCCATTTTGTGTGCACAGCCTACCAATGATGAAGAAGCATCAGTTAGTATCCGAGCCGTCTCTAAATTTTTAAAAAATTTGAGGGCCTTTTCGAGAATAAATGTTGCGTATAAAGTGTCACCGTTTATAAAATATAATGCAATTAGTTATCTAAACGTTGAACATATTACTCATTTAAGATACTTTCTCCTCTAAGTACTTTTTTCTTCATGAAAAATATGTGTACACATGCATAAAACTGTTAACGGGGCAAATTTTGGAGCCCTAAAAATTTTGAGGACCTGTGCGGTCACCCACTTTGCACACCCTCAAAAACAACCGTGATTAGTATAGATAATGCCATTGGTTACAAACAACAACTATGAGCCATTAACAAAGACAATACCAACTCGATAATCGTTTTTATTTTTTTAAGTTCACAAGGTCATAGTCAACGATTGATATCTTATTGCATACAAAGAAAAAACAAACGCAATACATATTCAACTTACCAGACAATTTGGCATTTTAGCAACAACTAAAAAGGTTGAGGCCAACATCTCTTTACTCCACGTCATACACCCATTTATCTTGTTTTTAACAATTCTAATGATCTAATTAGTATTAGGTCACTAGGTTATTTGCCCAAGCCCGAGTATGTGATTCATTAAGTTTAGGGTTTGATGTTGCTTATTATACAAACTATCTATTTATTATAAATATTATAGTAGACATGTTATCCACATATATAACTCATTCAATCAATAATAATCTTTATTATCTTACAACTAAAAAGGGTGATGATGTTTAGCATGACAAGTTCGCGTATCAACATGGGCGTACATAAATGTAGACTTTTGTGAACAAAATTCAGCGAAATGATAATATAACATACCAGTAGGGATAACTACGATACCATTTTGGTACCAACCCGGCTCCGTTTTGAGGTGACAGATTTTGCCTGGCCAAAAGTGACAGTCCCATTCTCGGAACCAATGGATATCTCGGTTCTGGTTAATTTATGCTTTGAGTAAATCGGTACCATGCTCGTCACGATCCGTTTTTCAATAAAAAATTGTTTAATTCTACAGTTTTAGGATGATCATCTATATGATGTTTATGTAGATAATAGCTGATCATTTTCTCTGATTTAGATATGCTTTGGAAAATTGTATTTTTGAAGAATGGCTAAAAGGATTATGTGAGAATTTGATGTAGCAATGTCAAGTATACGAAGGAAGCATGCCTGACTCGACTCGTTAAAACATATAAATGGATCATTTCTGTAACTTTACTGCTTTAGTAGATACAAGCTTTCTCTTGATCGACACTGTTATAATAAACCTCACCATGCACATTTTCTACCTTTGTCAACATATAAGCTTTTGATTTGGATTTCGGTATTCAAAACGGGACTTCTCGTATTTTTCCCGTACCAATTTGGAATGGTACCGATTTATTTTTGGCCTTGCACGACACACATATTCATGCATTTGTATAGAAATATAGGTACGTACGCTAATTTGAAAAAATCATAGGCAGTGATTTGTAATATAACTAGCATTACATGTCAACTAAAACTTAACATGCCATCACTAGTGTCATGGTGACTTGGTAATGAAACCAAATAATTAAGAAAACAGGAATCGTAAAATTAGTTTAAGCCATCGCTCCATATATCACCGGGTTGATCTTAGGACCGTTACCGACTCATGAGGTATTATATCAACTGAGCAACTTAATTAACACTACATAATCGACACAAAAAACCATCATCATAATCATCACTATTTTAGCTACTTTGAGACTATCACTTAAAGCATAACCTTTTTTCTTAGTCAAATTTAGTAAAACTTCACATAAAACATCATACACATGATCAACCAAATATCTATAAAAACAACATATAACAAGGTTCTCTATTCTTAAAAACATAAACACATGTCATTCTAATTTCCAAATCCTTGAAATTCCTCAAATTTACTTGAATTAAACATCCATTTAGTGTTCGTGTTCATGTTTGCTCACCACGAAGAGGCCAAGGTGCACTATTTGTGTTAATTAATCCATTACTCTGTCCCAATACGTGGCCCACAAGACTAATGTTGCTCAACAGTTTACACAAAAAATGCATTACAGATTGCCACATCCCGGTCAAGGAATACTTGGTCCCGCTCCGGCTATTTATTCATCCTAGCCTACTACTCTACCAAGTGCGTTTAGCATTATGCCGCTGCAAGACCCGACTTGGCACATGGATACAGGTGCCTCTTCTCATTTAAATTTTAATGCAAGTAATTTAAGTACCATTTTTGATAAACACCTATTTCCATCTGTTCACGTTGGTGATGGCAAGTCTATTCCCGTCACCAACATCGGCCATAACATAATCCCTTCTCATCATCGCCCACTTCATCTTTATAATGTTCTTGTAACCCCTAATATAATTAAAAATCTCATTTTTGTTTGTCCGTTCACTAGGGACAATAATTGTACTATTGAATTTGACGCGTTTAGTTTTTCTGTGAATGATTACTTGACTCGTCATATCCTCCTTCGACGTGACAGTTTGGGCGATCTCTATCTAGTTACCAAGCCATCAATTTCTCCTATTGCTTTTCTCTCGACAAGTGCTTCCATGTGGCATCAACGCCTCGGACATCCGGGTGGTCAAGTGCTACGTTCACCTGTCTCTAGTCGTTTTATTTCATGTAATAAAGAAAAGACTTCACATATTTGTCATGCTTGCCAACTTGGCAAACATGTGAAGCTTCCCTTTTATAGTTCGAATTCTATTGTTGAACATCGTTTTGATTTTATTCATTCTGACTTATGGACATCTCCCATTATTAGTTCTAGTGGTTTTAAATACTATGTCTTATTCCTTGATCATTTCTCTCATTATCTATGGATATACCCTATTCGTTCAAAGTCTGACATGTCTGATAAATATTTTCACTTTCGTAATTATGTTAAAAACCAATTCAAATGCGAAATAAAAAGCTTCCAATGTGATCATGGCGGTGAGTTCGATAACAACCGACTTCACACCCTCTTTGCCAAACATGGCATTCAACTTAGATTCTCTTGCCCCAAAACATCCCAACAAAATGGCAAGGCGGAATGAATGATATGAACAATCAACAATATCATCCGCACTTTACTTTTTCAAGCACACCTTCCCCCCCACCTTTTGGGTCAAGGCTCTCTATATGGCGACCTATCTACTTAACCTTCTACCCTCTACCGCAATTCAAAATGAAATAACTTATACTCGCCTTTTTAACAAACCACCCAATTACTCTTGCCTACGAATATTCGGGTGTCTATGATACCCTCACCTTCACTCCCTACACAAACTTGCTCCACGAGCCACCCCTTGTATATTTTTGGGCTACCCCGCTTACCATCGTGGTTTTCGATGCCTAGACCTCGAAATAAATAAAATTATCCTCTCTAGATATGTCACTTTTCATGAAACCTAATTTCCATACTGTTCTATGACACCCTCCTCCCCGCCTTCTTACACCTTCCTCAACCTCACACCTTCCCCCCTCTTAAACACCTTCGTATCAGCCCCTATACCTCCCCCAACTCACGAAACGACTCAGCCCAACAATATGGTCATCCCTAATGCGGAGCCCAACACCCCAAGGCTCAACTCCTACCAACCCATCACCTTCACCTCAATCCACCCTCCCAACTTCGATAGCCCACACCCACGCCAGCGGACACTAGTCAACTACCACCACCAAATTTTGATTTTCCAAATCCTTAGCCAAACACCAAAACTGTACACGAACCTCCTCGTACTTATCCCATGATCACTCGGTCGTAATCAGGCATTGTCAAACCTATCGATCGATTGTCTCTACATACTTCTCTTATTTCTCCTATCCCTAAAAATTCGTCTCACGCCTTAAAGGACCCAAACCGGCGTAATGCTATGTATGATGAATATAATGCGTTGGTTAAAAATGGCACTTGGTTACTTATACCAAGGCCCGCAGGTGTTAATATGGTTCGCTCCATGTGGTTGTTTAAGCATAAGTTTCATGCTGACAGGACTTTGAGCTGCTATAAGGCTCGTTTAGTTGCTAACGGTAGTAGTTAGCAACTAGGTGTTGATTTTGATGAGACGTTTAGTCCGGTCGTCAAACCGGCCACCATTCACACTGTCCTTAGCCTTGCCGTGTCTCGTCAATAGCCCATACACCAACTTGATGTTAAGAATACTTTTCTTAACGGTGACTTATCTGAGACTGTGTACATGCATCAGCCTCCTGGTTTTGTTGACAATGGGTATCCTCATTATGTTTGTATTTTATAGAGATCTTTATATGGACTGAAACAAGCACCTCGTGATTGGTTTCAGCAGTTTGCAGGGTATGCCACACGAGCTGGATTTTATCATTGTCGCTGTAATTCTTCATTGTTTATCTATAGACAGGGTTCTTAGGTTGCTTATTTACTTATTTATGTAGATGACATCATTCTCACAGCTTCATGTCTAACACTACTTTAACAGATTATAAGTTCTCTAAATAACGAGTTTGACATGACTGATCTTGAGGCGCTTAATTACTTTCTTGGTATTTCTGCTGATCGTACTCCTACAGGTTTGTTTTTGTCACAAAAGAAGTATGTTATACAGCTTCTTGAGCGTGCTCACATGGTTACTTGTAACCCTTCTCGAACACCCGTTGATACAAAGTCTAAACTGGGTCCGAAAGGTGCTCCTGTTTAGGATCCTACTTTATATCGCAACCTTGCAGGAGGGCTTCAGTATCTTTCTTTTACACGTCCAGATTTGTCTTATGCAGTTCAACAGATTTGCCTTTATATGCATGATCTGAGAGAGCCACATTTAGTTGCTCTCAAGCGTATCTTGAGATATGTTAAGGGTACTTTAGATTTAGGCCTTCACTTATATGCGTCCTCCACTACCTCTCTGGTTGGTTATACTGATGCTGATTGGGCGGGTTGTCCATCTACGCGCAGGTCTACGTCAGGTTATTGTGACTTTTTGGGTGATAACTTATTATCTTGGTCCGCTAAACGACAACACACTCTTTCACGCTTAAGTGCCGAAGCTGAATATTGGGGTGTTGCTAACGTTGTAGCAGAAACTTCATGGCTTCGTAATCTTCTTTGTGAGTTACACTCTCCTTTGTCGACAACAACTCTTGTCTACTGTCATTACGTTAGTGCTGTTTATATGTCTGCCAACCCTGTGCAACATCAACGGACGAAACACATTGAGATTGACATTCATTTCGTCCGAGATATGGTTACCGCTGGTGAGGTTAGAGTTCTACATGTGCCCTCTCATTTTTAATAGCTGATATTTTCACCAAGGGGCTGCCTTCCGCATTGTTTGAAGAATTTTAATCTAGCTTGAGCGCACACCCTCCCCCCGCTCTAACTGCGGGGGCGTATTAGTCAATATATTTGATTGATATTTGATTAGTTACCTACCTAAATTAGTTGTTATATTTCTGGATGCTTTGTCATCATTAGCTATCATAGTTATCTTGGGCTCAAGCCCATTCCCATTGTAATATATATATATATATATACCTTGTACATTTGTGAGAAACAATCAAGGAAAACAATTATCCTCCAATACAAGCTTTCTCTCGATCGACACTGTTATAATAAACCTCACCATGAACATTTTCCACCCCTGTCAACATATAAGCTTCTGATTTGGATTTCGGTAATGAAAACGCGACTTCTCGTATTTTTCCCGTACCATTTTGGAATGGCACCGATTTATTTTTGGCCTTGCACGACACACATATTCATGCATTTGTATAGAAATAATGAAATATACGTACGCTAATTTGAAAAAATTGCAGGCAATGATTTGTAATATCTAACTAGCATTACATGTCAACTAAAACTTAACATGCCATCACTAGTGTCATGGTGACTTGGTAAGAAAACCAAATAATTAAGAAAACAGGAATCATAAATTAGTTTAAGCCGGGTTGATCTTAGGACCGTTACCGACTCATGAGGTATTATATCAACTGAGTAACTTAATTGTAAAAACTTACAAAAAGCAGGAACACCGGGTGCATTCAATGTTTTTGACCCGCGCCCGACTCGTCGCATTTAAGAGCATCTCCAATGCATCAAGTCTTAAAGACTTGATGTATTTAATGCATTAATGGCTAAAACATTTAATGACTAAAATTTTCATGAATGACTTGTGGTTCACCAAGTCATTGGTAAAAAGCTTTCAATAAGCTTTTAGTACAATGCAAAAAACCACTATAAAAGACTTTTTAAAATAGGAAAAAGCTTTATATCATTTGAGAAATTAGAGATGCTCTAATAATTGTTAGACTTGGACGTTTTAATTCTTAACCCAACCCGACCCAACCGAAGTTAATGAACATCACCTAGAAACACGTAGCTACGGAGAGAGATACGTGTCTCCACCATCGTCCCATTCTCTCTCTGATTCTTCACACCAAACACCCTCCTCTCCAGGTGTCCCACTCAACAATCCACAATCCATACGAGTTTAGATTCAATTGCTTCTGCCAATCGAAAACGAGGTCTATGGTTACTCACAACAACCGCATGACTATTTGCGTAATATTGAGGTTAGTATCATTTTCCCCAAATTTAATCGAGTATAGTTGATTTACTATATAATTTTAGGTTTTCAGTTTATTGATTTAGGGTTATATAAATTTAATATAAACCACCATAGTTTGAAATATTGGTATCTTTTTGGTTAAGCTTTTAGGTGTTGGTAATTTGTGTATGTTTGAAGATGTTTAAAGTTTATAAGATTTTACGACTTTTATATTTTTGTGTTTTTTTCCTGAAAAATTTGGGTTTTTGATTTATGTTGTTTGAGGGTTTAGTTTATTGATGGTTGTTAGATCTTTGTTTGTAGGCTTGATTTATGTTTTTGGAATCACAGGCGTTGATATGGGAGTTGTATGCTGCAATGGGTTCGAAAGGGATTGGGATTGATCCGTTGAAGATGAATACGGTTGGGGCTGCAAATATTCGGGTTTAATGGTCGGCTTCGATGCCTGGCCATTTGTACAATTTGCAGATGTCGGGTCGCATTTATCGCTTGCCCCGAACCAAAACTTTACAAACTTTATTTCTCGGGTTAAATTTAATGTGTTACCAAGCTGTCCAACACACACATAGACACATACGTGTCCAACCTATATCGATATTCTCTCTCTCTAACTGATTCTCTCTCTCTAAGATGCGGATTACAGGCGTTGATTTTGTTGTGGGTTGTCACGGTTCTAGGGGTTTTGTCCTTGAATGATATGATTGCATACCTTGGGATTTTCTTCTTGGATGATATGATTACATAGCTGATTTTGTTGTGGGGTTGTTAAGATTGTCGTTACTTCTAGGGTTAGTAAGTTTTAATTCAGGTTTAATTTCTACTCACCGATTTATTAATTACGGTTACTGGGGTTAGGGTTTGTGGTTTCCTTTTTTGTGATTGTTGAGTTTTCTGTGTGTAATACAAATTGGATTGTTGTTGTTTTGGGCCTGATAAATTAGGGAAAACTTGGTTTCTGTTTATGTACTTTGGAGAGTGTATAGATTGGAGGTTACCCGCATCTTGGCGGGGCAAATAATTAGATTTGCAGCCATGGCAGGTTAACCCTTATCTTTACCTACGGCTCCAGTTGGGTAACACATTAAATGCATTCGGGTTTCCTTCTTTTGGAGGGTCAGACTCGGTTTGGGTCACGCAATTAATGCGACCCGACTTTCCCTATTATTGTCAGTTTGACAAATGAGTTATTGCGCTTCTCTTCGATGCCACCGATCTCTTCGTTGTCGCCGTTTACGGTGTGTGGCGTTGTTGATCGGTGTGTGACGATGAGCAGTTTAGGTGTGTGATTCATATGAAAATATCCAGTCATGTGAACTGAACCAAGATAGAGTTGTACAGAAAATTTCAGAAAAAAAATTAGTTTCAGTGGTTCGGGTTGGCGGGCTGTTTATGTTAACTCAACGATGGTGGTATAGCTTTTGGAATCGACACGTTTAGCTGTGGCAGTGTTATATGGATATCGTAGATGTGAACCTATATGTGGTTTTGATGATTGGTAGGCTGTTGATGTATAAGCCGACTCAAATAAGCTCATAGGCCGAAAATAAAGCTGAAAGAAAAGTAGTTTTTGGCTTTTCAAAATAGCGTTTTGTTTTAATTTTGGGGTTTTGATAAGTTCGCTATTTGATACACCTAATTTCATTATTATCTGATTTGTTTTTATAATGTAAAAAAGCTATCAGAAAACGGACGATACTATACATGTCTTTTGACGGGGCAAGTCTTACCGATTAGAACTTATAAATTGGGGTTGAAATAAGCGATTAAGAAATGAAATTTGTTTTATGTGATGCTTTGCATCGAATTGTTAGCAATTTGGGTTAAAGCGGTTTATAAATTAGAATGTGTATGCCGTATAGTATCACATATCCTTTATTTAAATGATGGTGCTTCTAAAAGAAAAGTGTCACACCTCGCAATTTTTGATATTTAAAATTACAATTGTACCCTTTGACTTTTTGGTTCCGACTTGACTTTTGACTTTTTGACCTTTTACGGTCACATAAAAATGATTACCGCGTAGCCGGTAAAATTTTTGAAACGTTTTTAAATAATAAATCATAATTTCGATTATTATCGCTCATTTGCAAATTTATTTTTCTAACTTATTTGACTTGAAAACGAGAAGATAAATGTTATTCCTAAGTTGACTTATCAAAAATGACCCGCCAAAATGAGTTATTAATTATGGGGTATACTAATGTTTGACATAAAATGACATTCCAGACAACTTTTCAGTTTTACCCGAGACCTGAAAACAAGCAGAAAGTGACTAAAACAGTCTCGCAAAATTTTGAACACAACTCGTACCGACCCAAAAATAATTAAATCTATATTTAATTATCACTTTTATTAAATAAAAATATTTAATAAATTGTTTAATATTTTATTCAAAAGCATTTATTTAAAATCGCGAATGTTCAAAATAAAGTTTCATTTTTACGGACAAAGCTTACCCGCGACACCCAACGGTACCAAATAAATAATAATGATTTTAAATGTATTTTATAAAAACATTTATAAAATATAGTCGAGTGAATACTCATTTTTATAGGAAAAATGATTTGGAAAACAACGGCGCAACTTTCGTAATTTAATTCAATCGTTAACTAGTCCAAACGAGACCCGAACCATTATTTTACAAAAGTTACATTTCCAGTCCCTCTGGTAATATTTATAATTTGAACCCTAAAATATTCTACACTTGCCACTTATTTTAAAACTTTAGACTATAAATATCAAACCCATTTAGGGTTTCTCATTTTATTACTAACCCTAACACACACATATAACACACTCCTCCCTCCCCATTAAATTTTCGGCGCCTCCTTCCCATATCCGGCTAGATTCCGGCGAGTTTCCGGCGATCTCCGGTCGACCTCCAGCTTCAACCACCACTCGCCGCACCTCCACCACTCCTTCAACCGGTCAACATCATCTCCATCCCGCCATAACACCAGCCGCCGCCTCCCTCGTCACCCTCTCACCACCACTGCATTCGCAGTCGCCACACCATCGTGGCCTCCACCAACCTGCCACCACTTTCGCCACCACTGTGACTACACCACTACAATCATCTCCCACCGCCACACCTCACGCCCCACATCACCATCTCCCTCTACCGCCACTCCCGCTGCAGCCAACACCACCGCCACCACCTTCAAACTCCACCAGCCACCACTACCCTCACCATCTTTACCACCTCGTCACCTCCGCCTCCTCCACACCAACCATCGCTGCCAACCGCCTACCATCGTCATCATCTCCCACCCGACGCCACCACCATAACAGGCCACCGACAGCCACAACCGCGGCTGTCACAGCCGCGTACCACCACCACCTCACCCTTTATTCATGAGTTTGGTTGGTTTATAGTTGTAAAAACTAGTAACAAATTTTGTGTGGTTATGTTTGTTTAAACTTGTATCATTTTTATTTAATTAGTCGGTTTTGTTCATCTATTTCGGTTGATATAGTAGCACAAATAAGGGTGTTTGTTTTAGCTTTTTAACAGCCCCGAAGGGGTGTTCGTTTTATGTTTTAACAGCCACATAGGCTACCGCCTAGGGGCGTTTGGTTCTGCGATTAATGGCAGCCCCAAAAGGGGTGTTTGTTTCTATGGTTAATAGCCCAATATGTGCGTTTGGTTCGCTGTCTAACCGCCCCTAAGGGTACGTTTGGAACAGCAGTCCCCACTAAGGGGTGTGTTTGGTTTTGCTATACTTTGTTAATTATTTGATTTCGTTAGTTATATAATGAAACACGCGGATATATTGCAATATGGATTGATTAAAGTGGGAAAATGTTGAGTTTTGTAAAACAAGGGAAACATTGTATAAACGAATAGGTCATGCCGAAATTTCTAAAAATCTTTATACTTAGTAAATTTTCATTAAAGTTTATACTATTTTAGAAACCCGATAAAATGACAAAGTTATATAGTTTTTAAGATTATTAAAGTGTTATTTTACAATAAATCGGTAAATAAACGAAAACTATACTTTTATAAACAAGATAACTAGTTTAGTTAAAACGCGTAACGAAATACTAAATTATAAAATATTATTTTATAATTCCCAACTATAACTTTTGTAAAGTCTTTAAAACATCATTTATCTAACTCGTAACTTTAAAACGTGTATTTACTTTTACGCAATAACTTTTTATTAATTTAATTGGTGACTTTTGAAAACGCGTCGAATTATATTATTACCATTATTTTTAACCACGTTTCTTATATAATACTTGTAAAGTATTATATACTACGACTTTTCCTTTTGAATGTTTGTCTTTATTATATACTTCACCATATGAATTATATAATTGTTCATTTTTCATATGTAATATATATACGGAATATATTACATACTTTGCGTGTGTTTTTCGATTTATTTTATTTAACCAACCACCAAACTCATCCAACTTGAAATCCAAATCCCTTATCAACGTGTCGCGTTGATGTGCTCATCCATCGGAAAACCCTAATTCATCAACCCAAGCTAATGGGTTTTAGCCGTTAAGTTAAGCTGCAACTTCTTGGTCAAGCCGTTCCGTTCTCCGTTTGTGCTGTGCTTATTATTTGCATTTCTGCTAGTTGCTCTGCAACATCAAGGTGAGTTCATAGTCTCGCATTTCAATCTTTTCAATGTTTTATAAACCCGCGAGGGGAATACATGCTCGTTTACAAACTTGTATATTTTACTACAGTACAATTACCTTTCAATACTTTGTGAGTTCATAGCCCCACATTTTACTTGTTTTGAATAGCTGTTTTATTATCTTTTGGGGTGAGAAACATGCTCATTTACAAACTTGGTTACATTACTGAATTTCCAACTCGTTTACACACTAA
>BQNB010020863.1:0-47143 GCA_026074375.1 Tanacetum coccineum | reverse complement strand
TTCCCATAACGGTCAACTTCCCTTACATCCCGAACTTTACATACTTTTACAAATAAGTGGTGATATCGGCCACTTTTTACAATACTGTACATCGTCGATTTTTCTATGTACGTATCGACGAATAATAGATCCTTTTAAATAATTTCTTCGGTATAAGCTTTTTAAACCGACTATCTTTTTGTTATTTTTTTTTGCAAACAATATATCATAAATCTCGATGTAATTTCACCGTCTTTACTATCATCATTTGTCCGGCTAATTTTTCTTTGAACTTTTCTTCTTTCAGACATAATACATAATTGCGAAAGTTGCAAAACACACGAGCTACAAACATTCCCATTGTAAAGGTGTAAAGGTGTAACGAAACATTGATTAAAATAGGATTTAATCTACACGGAAGGCTAAGGTGTAAAGGTGTAACGAAACAATTTTTAATGGTGTGGAAAAAAGAAAGAAATGGCTTAGCAGGTTGTTCTAGGGGTATCTTTACTCTAAAAATGAGAGTAAGCAAAAGGGTTACACGGGGGTTAACTAACTAGTGTAGTTAGTTAAAATTATAACATGTAGGCTTTTTGGTTTAATCCTAGAAATTTACCAGTCAAGCATGTTACTCCACCTAAATCCGTATTACTCATCATTGAGGTCTCGAGTGATATACCAGGCCAAGTTCTAAAGTCCACTACATCACCGGCATACTCATATTTTTGTGGAATTTAAATAAGCATTTGTAAACGGAAAGGCTTAATTCTCACAAATAGACATGAAGGGTAATAGTGCGCTAGGTAATGTAACTAGTGATTTTTTACAAAAAGTATGCTTGAATTTTTTTTAATCTGATCCATTTTTAGGCATTTTTAAGCATATAGCATCTTATTTGTGAAAATGAGGACAAGTACATTCTAATTCTCCATCCCCCCACTTAAATTATACAACGTCCTCGTTGTATAGAAAACAATTAAAGAATATGGGAAATAGAATTAGAACGAGGAAACTTCCCTAAAATTTTGCTCCGGATGGTTCTCCATTTTGAGTATTTGAGCAAAAAGAGTGTTGACGAGGGCTTCAGAATGCCCAAGAGAGGTCAACACGAGGCGTTTTCATATTATCAAGTCGATTTCGTTTACAGCAAGGTCTTGCATGAAAGTTAGAAGACGTTCGTGTAATTTGTACTTTTGTTAACCTACAAAACAAGCAAACAATTAAACACACAACTGTGCAGGTTACAATACGCCGTATCCCAAACCCTAGGATACGTCGTATGTAATCCTGAGAAAACAATTAAATATACTAGAATTTAAATACTGGAAAATAAAAACTGATAATTGCCCAGACATGCATACGCCGTATCCAGAGGGGTTATATACACCGTATGTATGTCTGGTCAGACAGACTCGACAATAATTTAACTTCAAACAATTAAAATGCAAGAAACAATTAAAAATAGTCGGGTTGTCTCTCGGTAAACACTTTTGTTTCAGCTGGTCTTTAAGTTTGACATTTTTTTCTTCGCTCTTCATTCTTTATTTTTTGGTGCGCGTTATAGTCCACCCGAGATTTATTTTATTGAAGAGATTATGGTAGACGTAAGACATGCTCCCAGGAGTTCTTTTTACAATGCTTATTTTGCTTGGTTCAACAGCGACGAATTCTTTATTAAGACCCATCGAATATCGTATGACTGTGAATTCCTTAGTTTTGCATAGCTCGTCTTGGTCGCAGATGTCATGACAGGCAGGAACTAGTATCGGGGAACATTCCTTGTCAATTATTTCGTGAGTTTTATTTCCATCTTGTGTATCCAAGTATCGTTTATAAAATGAATCAGAGCATGTCATACTATAATGTTTATCACGTGGTTCGTCGTGGAGGTCGCCAATCGTTCCATTAGTTCATTCATTCACATAAAATTCCCATAGCCCGTATCAAGTGGTCTTGTCTAATTCATAATGGTTGTCAAATTTTGATGCTAACCAATATAAGAATTCAAAGTAGTCTGTTCGATTGTCAAGATCATCGGGGGTTTCACGATTGCATGTATGTGACAATGGGTAATATTTATGAAAGAATTGGTCTCTTAGTTCATCCCAACTAAAAGTTGTTCCCTCAATTTCATCGTTCTACCATTTTTCAGCATCATTGCTAAGTGATTTCGAGAAAACGTGAATCCAAAACCTGTTTTTATCTATATCGAGAACCTTGATCCATTCGGTAATTTGGACCACTCTTGCAATATGATCAATCACGTCTCCCCCATCCATGCCATTAAAAGCGTTATCCTTTAGTATCTTTAAGAATTCAACCCTAATTTTTAGATCGTGCATATTGTTTATTGGGGAGTTAATATCGCCACATATTCCGTCCATCGCATTGTCGGTGGCCAAAATTATCTTCAAGATTCTTTTTCGCAGAATGGCTTTCCTAAAAATTAGCACAAATGATCAGTAGGATCTGCTCTCATGGGAGAGACCACATAGAGATAAACAGAAAACCAAATACGAGGAACTGGTACTGTATCATATGACCAATACGATGTATCCTATTAACCAGAATACGCCGTATGTGTCTGTTGAATAGCAGTACATCGTAATGAGTTCACAAAATACGCCGTATTGTTTGGAGAACAAATACGCCGTTTAGACTGCAGAATCAATATGCTGTCCTGAATAAAAGGTTAGATACACCGCATCCAACTAGTGGATACGCCGTATCAAATGACCATTCAGAACAGAATACTATTTAAACATAATACAATGTAATAAATTAAACAATTAAATTAAACAATTAGCAATTAGAAGTCAGAATTAATAATTTTACACTAAACACGTTAAATGGTTAGAAATACTAAAAAGAATAAAGATTAAAATATCACTCCCCGGCAGCAGCGCCAAAAACCTTGATGTGTCATCGTGTGGTGTATAATTTATATATCAATATTTTACATTTATATTTAGCCGACTAACCTAAAGACAACACTCTAACGAGCAGTGTACCAGGAACACTAAGAGTGGAAGTTAATCAAATATTCTTTTAGTATTTTAATCTATCTAGATTAGTCTAATTAAAGGTTAAACCTATGCTATACATATTTACTAGAGTTAATAAGGAGGGGGGTTTCAGCCTGAGAGACTAGCATAGGTTTATGACATAGGTATATACTGGTTTGATTAATTAATGAAATGGCTATTTATCTCGAGGCGGCATATCATTCTTAAGACTTAGGCGGTTCATCATCCTAAGACCTAGATACGAACAATCCTGTCATGATTAATGCATCCGCATAAAGCATCCTAAAGTCTAATTATAATCTATGATAGGGAATTAAAGCAGTTGCTGAGATCTTTTCCCCCCTTCCTCCCCCACCCATGTTATACCTAGCCTATCGGAACTTACCCACTTATTGCTTGATGTTGTTGTTTATTCACCGGTAGTCCACCACCAAAACAAATTACTAATTAATCAAGAACAATACTGGTTGAACAATTATTAGGTCACCTGCCGGTCTAACTAAGCTCATAATCAAAGGGTAAAAGATAAGGTATTATTTGTGATCCTATTGGTCCGGGTATATAGAACACAACATGGAGAGCTATCTCGGCATCTAGATTACTAGTTAAGTCTCACTAGACCCAGTTGAATGATAGGTCGCATGTACAAACACATAAACAAGTATAAGGCGATAAACATAATTAAACAATCAATGATAAATTAAACAAGCCAGCATTAAATCAAACCAAACATATAAATCTTCATAAACATGGCTAATACCCGAGGGTCTTAGCCTACAATCGTCATAATCATACAAGCTTAATCAAACAATTGAAAATCAAATGATTAAGAAAATAGGAATTACACGATGTCTTCTATCGAATTGAGGTTGATGCTTGACCTTGGTGCTCTTTTTGGCTTCTGAAATTCAAACTCTAATGTATACTATATAGAGAATATGATATTGCACACTTAAACTCGTATTTGAGCCTTGTATTTATAGTGTCCGAAATACGTATGGATACGCCTTATGGAGATAAGTGGATACGGCGTATAGGGTTAATTTCCTTAGAGTCCGCGATAAGATCAAATCAATCAAGATAATTACCATCAATCATATTAAATGCGTATCTTTGACTGATAAACAACTGTGCATATGGCGTATTGGAGTGTAGCAGATACGCCGGATCAGGGATTGATCATAATGTGTTTTTTGTGTTGAGCTGGCACTGATACGCCGTATCTTCTTTGCTGGATACGGCGTATAGTAGCAGTTTTCAGAATTCTTCAAATATCTTCATTTTAGGTCCAGGAATTGCGCCTTTTTGCTTCGTCTTCACAAGTTACTCCTGAATTACTACATTTATCATCTTTAAAGCAATTAAGTACAAAATCATATAATAATTATATAAAAGTAGGTAAAAAGTAAAGGATAAATGATAGTAAAATATGATGTTATTTGATGTTATCAATGCGTTATTCCCAGCTAGCATAGCCGTAGGACTTGTATTTTTCATTTATGTATCAAAACTATCATGTATGTTTTCAAAGTTATATATGAGGATGATGTATTATGTCATGTCGATCTCAATTCGGTTACATATCTCGTTATGTGTCGTGATCCTATTTTATTTATTGTGCATATGTCATGTCGCGTTTCTAATTGTATGAAATCTAACGTGTATTATATTTTCTTGTTATTTTGAAGAAAATGCCTCCAAAGAGAACCACCACCACCCTTATGTCTGATGCTGCCATTAAGGCATTGGTAGCTAGAAGTGTAGCTGACCTATTGGCGGAACATGAAGCAAATAGAAGCAGAAATAGAAATGACAACCATGATTCGGGAACGGGTAGCAGAAGGACAGAGCGTGCTACTGATTTAGTGCACCTATAGTAACTTCCTAAAATGCCAACCCCTTAATTTCAAGGGTACTGAAGGAGTCGTTGGGTTGACTCAATGGTTCGAGAGAATGGAATTAGTTTTTCATATAAGCAACTGCATAGTTGGAAATCAAGTCAAGTATACCACATGTAGTTTACATGGAAATGCTTTGATGTAGTGGAACTCCCACGTTAAATCTGTTGGTCACAATGTGGCCTATGGCATATCATGGAAAACACTCATGAAAATAATGACCGACAAATACTGTCTGAGAGGTGAGATTAAGAAATTAGAGATTGAGATCTGGAATTTGAAGGTGAAGGGTACTGATGTGGAAAGCTATACCCAACACTTTTAGGAGTTGGCCTTGTTATACGGGAGGATGTTTTCCAAAGTGTCTAATATGGTAGAAAAATATGTCGGTAGACTTCCCGACATGATTCAGGGAAGTGTGATGGCATCTAAGCCAAACACAATTTAGGATGCAATTGAGTTTGATACTGAACTGATGGATTAAAAGATCTGCACTTTTACTGACTGTTAAGCTGAAAACAAAAGGAAGCTTTATGACAACTCAAGAAACAACCAGAATCAACAACAACCCTTTAAGAAGCAAAATGCTGCCAGGGCCTACACTGCTGGGCCTGGTGAGAAGAAAGTGTACGGAGGATCTAAACCTCTGTGCCCTAAATGCAACTATCATCACGATGGGCAGTGTGCACCAAGGTGCAACAATTGCAAGAAAGTTGGCCATCTGGCCCGTAATTGTAGGAGTCTTGCAGCTAATGCTAATGCTAACAATCAAAGAAACTCGAGAGCAAATTAGAGGGTTGTCCATTTCTTGGAGCGTGGAGTTCAGGAGAATTACAAGAAAGACTATTTGATGTTAAAAAACAAGAATCAGGGAAATTAAGCTGGGAATGGTAATGCTCAGGAAAGGGCTTATGCTGTGGGCACTGCAGGGATAAACCCGAACTCCAATGTCATTACGGGTACATTCCTCCTAAACAACCATTATGCTTAGATTTTATTTGATACTAGTGCTGATATGAGTTTCGTATCTACTACATTTAGTTCACTACTTAATATCATCCCAACTACAATAGACCATTGTTATGATGTTGAGTTATCTGACCTAAAAATAATTAGGGTTTAATTCTATCATACGGGGTTTCACATTAAACTTTCTGAATCATCCATTCAACATCGATTTAATGCCTGTAGAGCTCGATAGCTTTGATGTCATAATTGGTATGGACTTGTTAACAAAATATCATGCTGTAATCGTCTGTGATGAAAAGATCATTCGTATTCCCTTTGGAAATTAAATATTATTAATTGTTCGATGGCAAATGAAAGCAACACGAGACCGGAAGTCTCGATTAAACTCATCTCGTGCACCAAATCAAATGTATTTGCTAATGAGGATGTCATGTCTTTATGGTAATATTACAGGCAAAATATAGGACTGAGACAAGTCGGCGGAGAAGTGCTTGATGACGTACAATTTTGTTCGAGACTTTCATGATGTTTTTCCCGCTGGAACTTACCGGGTATTCCACCAGCCCGACAAGTGGAATTTCAAATTGATTTGGTACCTGGTGCTGCACCTGTAGCACGGGCACCTTATCGATTAGCTCCATCTGAGATGAAAGAATTGTCGGTCAATACAAGGAACCTTATAGAGATGGCTTTCAAAGACCCCGTTCTACCTTGGAAGCTCCGGTCTTGTTTGTCAAGAAGAAGGATGGATCATTTCAGATGTGCATCGATTATCGGGAATTAAATAAGCTAACGGTGAAGAACCGTTATGTAACCTTTGCCTTTTTGTGTTCGATATTTTCATTTTAGTCATTTGACTATTTGACTTTTCGTCAGTTTATTCGTGAGAATATACCATGATGTCGGTGGTGATTTTGTTGAGAAATTGTGATGTGTTAGCCTAAAAAAATTGGAGCTCGAACCTAGAAGTTCGTTCTTTAGGAGTATTAGGTCTCGGTCTTTTATATATTAAATTGTTGTAATTGGCTAGGACAGGAATGGGCGCATTTAATCTAATATTGTTCGCGTTATGGGCTAAAGCCCAAGTATCCGAGCCCGGCTCATAGAAAGCCCATAGGCATGAAAGCCTCATGGTGCAAGTATAAATACCCCTCTCCAAGTATGGAGAGGGTGTTGGTCTCATTTGCATTTTGTACAAGTAACTCAACCATCTTATTTTCTCTCTACTTTATCTCTCTTGTTTCTCTCTCTAAAATTATTATCATATCTCCTTTCTATTTTTCTTATTCAAGTATGAAGTGAAGGTAATTATAGGGTTCCGACATTTGGTATCAAGAGCCAAGGGGATAATATTTAGTTGTGTTCGTGTGGTTTTTACATTTTTTTTGTTCGAAAATTCTATAAAACTTACAAAAGTGAGTTTTGATCTTCCTAACTACTCAAGGTTTTATCTTGTTTAAAGTTTAGGAGTATTAAAACTTTCATTTTTGTTGTTTTTTAAAATTTTCGGTTAGTTTTTTATTAGAAACATTCTGTTTTGAATTTTAAAAACAAAGAAAAAGTCTATTCTGAAATTTAAAGAGTATCAAATTTGATAGATTTGTAAAATACGGAAATTTGATATCAGAATAGTACATCGAATTTGTTAGAATAGAAAGCTAGTATGAATTTGGACAGAATAAAAGACAATTCGAAACAATAGTACATATATCGAATTTGGAAAAGCATAACATAAAAAGAGCCTAGATCAGTTGGTTTGTGTGCTTGTGTTAAGCTATGCTTCGAAAGGTCTTGTGTTCGATTCTTACCATTGACATTTTTGTGTAATTTTTTTAAATATCAAATTGGTTGTTGCTTTATTCGAATTGTGTCTATACCGAGTTTGGATAAGTATTAAACCAAATTGAGTCTTAGCTCAGTTGGTTGGGGCTTTGTTGTGTTATTGAGGACGTCACAATTTCGATCCTTGGCTAGGACTAATTTTTGTATTTAATTTTATTTTTTTCTTTTCTCTTTTTCTTATTTTTTATCGAAATTGTTGTACTTTCTCATAAAATGTGTGTAATAATGCACACGTTTTTGGTTTTATCGAAAAGTGTGTACTAGGATTTCATTTCATTCTCGAAAGTTAGCATACAAAATTGTATTAGCTACACAAATCCTCAGTTTTATCGAGTTTTGTGTTAGAAGAGTTATTATCAAATTTTGTAATAGGCAAATGTGTTAGAAAATTTCCATTTGTAACTTTGATCGAATTTGCCACGAAGATTTGTTCGGATTTTGGCTTCCCGAGTATTCGATTTGCCGAGCATTCATTTGTCCGAGAAAGTTCATCGATTTTTGATTTGCCCGAGAATTTCATCTGAGATCAATATTTGACTTGTCCGACAAATTGTTCCGAGTTTGATCTTAGACTTGTCCGAGAACAATTCCGAGTTTGCTCTAACCGATATTGTGCAACATTTGTTATCGAATTTGTTAGCGAATTTGTTACCGGATTTGTTTAATCAAATTTGTTAATCGAACTTGTAACATCAAGACAAAACCACAACAAAACTTTATCATCTTAAGATCCTACAAATCATATTCACTTCATAATTCAACAATCATTCATCATGACTACTCCAATCACAACTTCCACAACTGACAGTTAAATGCATAACAACATCATGGCAGCTGGTTTAAGGGATCGTCCACCAATGCTTGCAACGGGCATATATGCACAATGGCGATCACATTTCTTACGGTACATTGATACAAAAACAAATGGTGATGCCTTAAGGAAATGCATTCTCGAATGTCCTTACATTCCCTCTACTGTCGTAATATAAGGTGTGCCTACAACAGAAAATTCTCCAACAGTTCCTGAACACACAACAGTTGAGACAGTTCTGAACATGTCTCCTGCAAACAAAGCTCATTTTGAATCAGAAAAGGAAGCGATTCATATGATATTGACTGGAATTGGAGATAAAATATACACCACTGTTGATGCGTGAAATACAGCTCATGAAATGTGGGAAGCTATTGAAAGGCTACAACAAGGTGAATCCCTCAACATTCAAGATGTCAAGACAAACTTATTTTGGGAGTTTTGAAAATTCACCTCTCACGATGGAGAATCAATAGAGTCATATTACATAAGGTTTTACAAGCTAATGAATGAAATGATCGAAAACAATTTGACAGTTGATAAAATGCAAGTCAATGTTCAATTTTGTAAACCCCCGTATTTTAAGGTCACTACTAATTTTTCACTTGTATTTAATATTCTAAGTTTCTAAAATTTTTCCTTTCACTATTTCGCCATTTTATATAAAAATCGTCAATTTTAAGTAAAAAGCGCTATGATTTAAAATTTTATCCGTTTTTATTGATCAAGAAATCAATGACTCCGTATTTGGGCCTCGAGTGCCAATTTATTTTTCTTTTTTTCTTTTTCACTTTCCTTGTGTTTAAATTGCACCTAGATGAAAAATAGCGTTTTAAGAAAAAGAATCGGGCTAGGAAAGGTTTTAGGGACCGAGATTTATAGGTAGTAATAGTTTAGGCAAAATGGGTCAAAGCCCACTCTCCCCTCCCTTTTTGATGGCTGGTCGAACTCACCCAAACAAACATCCCTTTTTTTGAGATAATTACCAACTATATACTCCTTTCTACCTTAATAAAACCTTTTTACCAACCCAAACACACACCCTTATAATTTTTTTTAAAGCCCACTCCCTTTTGTTTTAAATTATAAGCCGACCCAACCCACTCCCCTCTCTTTTCCTATATAAGCCAAAGCAAAACACACACTCAGACATAATACAACGTTAAAAAAAACCATCCGTCTTCCTTGTTCCTTCTGTTCGACGGCAGACCCAAGAAAACCACCATCAACTCCATCAAATCTCCATTTAATCTCACCCTTTTTACTCCAAAACATATATAAACTAAGCGCTAATCATCTCCCATCTATAAAAACCATCATGCATGTGTTTTGAGGAATCTTGATTTTGAAGATTTTTGAGTTTTTTTATTGATTGAAGGCTATAAGGGTTTGATTGTAGTTGTATTTACAAGGTTTGGGTATAGTAGAAAGCTTGTCTTTGGATTTGGTTTGGTCTTGGTGAAATCGGCAGCCAACACAACACCCTCTTAGGGTTTGTGTTTGATCAATTTCCTCTTCCATTTAGTATTGTAAGTTATCTCTTAAAACCCTAATTTATTGATTAAGTTTTTATGAAAGTGCATGTTCTTGATTTTGATTTTTATGATCATGCATGTACTTTTTATAATTGATCTTGGATTAATCTTGAATAAGGATGATATGGATTAGTAGTTATGTTACCTTGTTTTATTTTGGCATTGGGATGGATTAATTGAGGATTTGGTCATGCTTTGATTGAGTTTAGGAGTAGATATTGCGGATTGTTTCCAGGTCAGTAGGGAAAAGTGGTGTTTTCTCAAAAATTTTGACTTAGAGTCTATAAAAAAAGAAATGGGTGGATAGATATAGGTCTTAGGTACATGTGACGAATTGGACGCTTTTGTAACGATTTCGGATGAAGGAGTTATGGTCTTTTTACGGTAGAAGGTCAATTCTGGAGTTGCTGTTGGGAAACATGTTTTTCTCCAGAATTTTGTACAGTAGCTTAAGGTTATAAAACATGGTTGAACACTAGATATTATAAGCTTTCACCTCTTTTTGGATTCAATGTAAAAGCTATTATAGAATAGGATTTATGGCCGAAACCGTAAACGTTAGAAATTTAGTCAACTTTCTGTTTTGGGTTACGGTTAGTAAAAACTCATTTCCCGTGGATTGGTAAATGGTTTGATTGATTGGCCCAAAGTTCTAAAAAACTAGACACATGTATCTTTCCAGGGGTGAAAACCTCACCTTCATATATTTTATGCATTAAGAGATATGGTCCTGTGAATGTGACTAAAATTCTGCAATGTAAGTTTTACGCCTTTTCTTGTGAATTAAAAGTGTGACCATTTAGTAAAGATTAAGAATGGCTAAGCGATACTTAGTAGACACTTATTTGGGGTTAAGTGCAGGTCATACACCTATTTGAAAACTAAAAATACTTTGGTTTAGTCTTGGTGCAATATTGTTCATGTTTCGGATTCTTTAACTAGTATTGTATAACTATTCTATTATAACGATATAATATATCATTCTAAGTCGCGACTTGCTTTATAGGTCTCGACTAATCTTTGGAGTCATTTTCTCATATTTGGTTTCTTATTTGATCATCTACATACGGTGAGTTCATAGCCTCACCTTTACTACTTTAAATGTTTTATTAAAAACCCGCGAGGGGATACATGCTTGTTTTACTAAATTGAACACAAATTGTTTTCGGTATGCTAGACCCGAATTGTATGCTTAATGCTTGAGTACCTATTGTTAAATACCCTAATATCATGAACCGTTAACTACCTGTGATGGGTAGACGCTATGGTAATAAATAGGCCTATGGGGTGACTCCCCGTCCAGGGTATGAATCCTTTTGGAACACCCACTTGCAACGGATATATTATCTGAGAAGTTATAGGTATATGGAAATAATATCTAATCTTTTGAGGCAAACTACATTTGTATCTCGTTAAAGTGATCGGTTGTCACGAGCTCAATGCAATTATATTTAAAGCTTGTTTGCGCCACAAGTTTTTTGATGATTAAAAATATTTGTGTTCTAATGTTTACTCTTATAAACCTATGGATTCACTCAATATTATTGTTGAATTTTTAGCATGTTTATCTCAGGTAATCAAAGCTAAGGACTTGGAGCTTGAAACGAGGATGAAGTTGCGCTTAAAAACTGATTTTGCTAAATCACTTATTTTCCATTTCTCAAAACAATGTTTTTACGGCTGTTTGACGTTTCAAACTTGTTCTATAAATAATTATTTATGTCGGGACAACCTTTGCACTCTGATCTATATATTTTGGAATGGAACATGTTATTAACGTCTCTTTTCGAGTCGTTCTATAAAATGTATGACTATTGTACTCATTAATAACACCTCATTGTTGGTCCCGAATCTTGTTGTAAATTTGGGGGTGTTAAAGATTGGTATCAAGAGCCATAAGTTATAGAGAACTGGGTCAAAAACATTTTTGTACCTAAACTATAACTTTATTTTTCTAAATTTTTCGCGCGCAAAATACTCCTCGTGGTTCCCGCTCAAGTCATCCTCAAGTGATTACCATTTTAGTATTCCTTATTCATGAATACAATATTGTTTAGTATTTATTAAATAAATACTATGATTCATATCGAGATATTCTTCGATAATCAAAACTTTATATTAAATTTTCCATGTTTATGTACATGTTTAAATAAATCAATATTCTATTAATTACATGTTTAACCATAATTAAATTATTTACATGTTTAAATAGATCATTATTCCATTAATTACATGTTTAAATAAATCGATATTAATTTATCATATTCATTTTAATGCATAGCATTTATTCATATATTGCATAAATTCTATCTATGTAGTGACCTTATATGTATTTATCTTTCCGTGATTACAAATTATCATGGCGAATTTACCTCCTCCTAATAATAATCCCAACATTCCCGAAGATGAACCTATTATTCCTATTGCTCCTAATTCTCTACCTTCCAATTCCTTATATGCTCTCCTTAATACTTGACTTCTTTTTCGATCTCTTACACTTATTTAGCTTAATCATTGTCGCCCATTCTATTGTGATTATAAGTATTTTATTAACCCTTTTATGTTAATAAATTTCTAATATGTATGCATATATATAAACTTGTATTGTAAATCCATAAATTATGGTGCATATTACGTTTTGAAGTGTTGGATTGGGTTGTGATGATTAGTAATGGTGTTAGGATAGTTTAAGAGCATTGGCGATGTTCGCGATGCGTGAAATTGGCGTTTTGAAGAGGTTTTAAGATACCCGTATATTGCAGAAAATTAGCAAGATGAATTTGGTCTAGTCAATGTTGTTAAAAGTGATTTTAGGCTTGAGAATCTAATAAAGGTCACCCCTAGCTTCGAAATGATAGGTCGCACATCCCGTAATTCTTAAAAACGAATGTTTAGCGGCCATTTGAAATTTTGGAAAACCTTAAAAGTTCCGATCAACTCTTTCTGAATTTTTAACTTACTACATAAATGAAAAAGGGTATTTTCGTCATTTTCCGTCTAGTCTCGGGTCTCGGCTAAAACTAAAAAGTTGTCTAAAATGTCGTTTTACATCAAATTTCTTTAGATTCCAAGTTTTGAAAATGTATTTTAATGGGTCGTTTCGAAAGAGATCAGATTTAGGAAAAATATATAATAAAAGTTAACATGGCGAAATTTTTACAAATTAGTCTACTAGTGTTGTAAGAAATGATTTGGCGTAAAATATAATAAGTAAAACTGAATTTACAACTAATAAGTTAGCCGTTTACTTTTGTTCGTGTCTAAATGTTTTAATCTTGATAACGAGTCAAAATGGATAATTTCTATAAAAATTTCGTATTAGTCAGAATGGGTTAAAATGTTGTAAACTGAGATTTTGTTGTTTAATATGTTAGGCGTCGTCCTAATGAACGTGTTGGTATAAAAATCGAGTCCTAACTCTTAAAAAACGAATAAGTTATGGCCATTAGAAGTTTGGAGTTGAGTAGTGTTAAATTCTGCAATTGGCCATTTGGCGTAGAATTCTAAGTAAACTTGCGCGCCTTATAACTTAATCACCCGAATATCTTTTCTGGATTTTCTTGACTCTAAAACTAATTTCGGCGAGTCTACTTTCAAACAAAGGAAACCTCGCGCATTTTCAATAAGTAAAAGTTAGTCAAATTGAATTTACAAGATGGGTTGTCAAAACTCGGAATCTGTCCCAGAATTTCGTTTGTAAAGATAGGGTGAGCAGGCGGGTCAAAACTTAATATTTCTCGACGAAATTTAAACTGTAGCATGTCCATAATATGTGTGAGCTACTGTAATTTTTCCATAATTTTCTGTATAGTCTAAGGGGGGTCTGATGGTGTCAAACTTTGGCAAAGTCCAGCAGGTCCTGTTTCGAACACTTTGGGTTGTGGTATTTTTTTTCTTCTTTTTTTAAATAAAAATAGTAAGACTTGTAAAACCTTCATGGGGAACATACAAAGGGTTTAGAACATGTTGAGGTAGTTAGGAATGGATTTTGGGTAGTCGTTTGAGGCCGTTTAGTATTTCTTTAAAATTCGTCAAGTGACTAGGAAAATTGGTCGAAAGAGGTTAAAAGGCTATGTGAATATAAGGCGAAACATTTAGGACGTTGTAAGAAGGGAATTAAGACGCACACATGGATTCTATAATATAAGATTATACATATGTCGAAACATTTATTTTTCTTTTTTTCTCGTGCTTATGTAACTTATGCATTTTCTTACAAGTTATAGCGTTCAAATATGTAGAGTGCCTCTACATTCTTACATATATTATTATCTTTATGAATGTTAAATCATTTCTAAAGACGTTGTGAGTGACACAATTGTCTCTCAACCTTCCTTATGGCACCGTGTGCGTGGCACAATGGATTTTTCTTATTTTGAGACATTGTGAGTTATGTGATTATCCCCAAAACTTTTTTGCGACTATTGCTTCGTTCTCTTGTGATGATATTGGAATTCGACATAGTTTATCGATCCTACTCGTTATTTCACTATTTGTTAGATCATATGCTTCGTACTTCTGAAATGAATTTGACTTCACGTAATCTATTCGCATGGAGACATGTCAACTAAAATCAAACTCTCCTTTAACATTTTTCTTCATAACCCTCCATTCTTTTGGAAATGTACTATTAACATATTCTCGCGTAATGTGTCATCTGGGAATGTCTACTTCTGAAACTCTTGAATAAAATTTGTGAGTATGTGTTTTGATTCTTTTGTATTAACTTCTACCCAATAAGTGTTAAATATTTGATTATGGAAATACATGAGTTTTATGTTTGAAAGTGTGTTAAATAACTAGGCATGGCTTGGTATAATGGTTTGGAGGAATTAAAGTGGCATTGGGTTGAATTTTGAAATGAAGTTTTCATGGCCATTTGAAATTTAAAAATTTATATATAAAAAAAACTTAGCACTCATTAATTTTTAAGTTTGCGCAGAACTTAAAAGGACAAAATGGTTATTTTCAGGTTCGTTTCGGCCTTCAACCGAAATATAAAATTCTTCGAATTATCATTTTACATGTTCATCAAAGGAGGCTAAAGTTAAAAATAGTTTACGACGGGTCAAGACCAAAGTCAACATTTAGGAAAATTTTATATATAAAAAGTCGAAATGAATTCAATGAGAATATAAAAACATGGTTTAGTTGCCATAGGATTCGTTTAAATCTAAATATGAAAACTTTTATATATATGAATGTAACGACGGAAAATATTAACATACCAATTTACCCTATTCTACCAAATCTGTCATTTTTCATGATTTTACCGCTTACTCGAATTTTTTTTCAAAAATGGTAACCTTCTAAAAATAAGAACTTTTCAAAATAATAACGTAACTTAATTATAGGTGGAAATTCCATTACTAGAGTATTTTAATAAATGTGTTTCTATAGTTAATAAACTACAATCAATTCTTTTAATAGTATTCTTCATCTTTGTGTGAGTTGTTATCATATAAATGGAAAATTTATCTTTGTTGTTGTTTTTTTGCCGTGTTTCTTGGTACCTGACACATTATACACCATTCTTCTTCGTTACTTTATGTTAATTGTGAGAATCATACCGCCGAGAAGTCAACTTCTAAAGTTCTCACCTTACACTCATTTGTTTTGAACGTTGCTATACATTAATACCATCAATGCTTACATCTATCTACTATTAATGTGATCGAATCGTTCCTTAGTTGCAACGACAAATTCAGCGAATGACACTCTTTAGCTTTCTGATTCATGGTCTTCTAGGACATATGACTCTTCATGTCCATATCCTCTGACTACTTTTATGTTGTACGGACATTCTTTATACTTGATCTATCGCCATTGTAAACGACCATGATGTCTCTTACATTTATTCTCTCTGATTATTCTTATTCTTGTTTTAGTATCCTTTACGCTTGCGGTGATCTACTGTTTAAAAATCATTTTTGGAAAAATGTCTTTATATAGGGCGTTATGTTAAACCAAAAAATGTTTTATCCTTTTCAAAAAATTAATTAAGTACCATCTTGTAGATCTTACTGACTTATCTTCGTGAATCATTTATTTATTTAAAAAAAATATATTAATAATAATAAAATAAACAAACAAATAAATAAATAAATAAATAAATAAATTTGATAAATGTTTTAAATTCAATTTAGATATAAATAATTCTTTTCGACCTTAGTAAACCCTCTCACTAGTAAACCTTAAACTATTATATCATTTTCATATAAAATAAACAAATACAATCCTATAAATGGTGTCGATTTTGTCTCGCGAACCGCTTATTCATTATAGTAATTCAACCGAAAGATTTTCTATAAGCAAATTGTAACCACCCTGTACTTCATTACGATTTATGTCACGTATAAAAACTCTTTACAATAATAATGAAAATTAAAGTAACAAATGAGTAAACATATATAAAACTATTACCATATCAAGAACTATTTTATTTTTACCACGAATACAAACTTGCCACTTTATAAAAATATCCTATTATCACCTCGAACACGAAGATAAATTTTTTACGAATGCAAGCGTGTCAATATTACTTCTCAATTATACATAGCCTGATCACCTATGTATAATTCAGAAGGAACCTCGTCATGTTGGTAATTGTCACCCTTAAACCTTATTGAAACTAACCCTTTACCAAAACCTTCTAAAAAGTAAAAATAAAATAAAAATTTATGCGTATCCTTAACAATGATCACTATGCAAGTAAGTCTATCCAACTCAACACTCGAGAAAAGTCTCGTGTCTGTTTTCATGAGTCAAATTCTTTTCCATTCTTTTCTTTACTACCTTTCGTAGTCACTCTTTTTTGGAAATAAACGTCTAAGCGTAAGTAAGTAAATTGGTGGATTAGAAATTCCATCATCTTCTGAGAACCGATGGAGAAACGTTTAGAAATTGAGGCGGTGATTCGTGAATTTCTTCCAAAGATGTTTCCCGATGATCTGCCGATACTTCCATCACCTCGACAAATTGAATTTATAATTGACTCGATGGCAAATTCCCATCACTTTATTGAAGAACCGATAGAAATAATAAACCGTGAGGCAAAGCAACGTAAACCAGGCCGTATTCCCATAGTCAAGGTTCGATGTAACTCGCGGCGAGGTCCGGAGTTCACATGGGAAAGAGAAGATTACTTCATGAGCAAATGTCCGCATCTATTCTCGAGTAAGAATACGACAAGTAAGAAGAGACGAGTGTCGGGACGTCGTTCCTAAAAGGAGGGAAATATGTAAAACCCCGTATTTTAAGGTCACTACTAATTTTTCACTTGTATTTAATATTCTAAGTTTCTAAAAATTTTCATTTTACTATTTCGTCGTTTTATATAAAAATCGTCAATTTTAAGTAAAAAGCGCTATGATTTAAAATTTTATCCGTTTTTATTGATCGAGAAACCAATGACTCCATATTTGGGCCTCGAGTGCCAATTTATTTTTATTTTTGTCTTTTTCACTTTCCTTGTGTTTAAATTGCACCTAGACGAAAAATAGCGTTTTAGGAAAAATAATCGGGCTAGGAAAGGTTTTAGGGGCCGAGATTTATGGGTAATATTAGTTTAGGAAAAATGGGCCAAAGCCCACTCTCCCGTCCCTTTTTGATGGCCGGTCGAACTCACCCAAACAAACATCCCTTTTATTTTTTTTATTTTTTTTTGAGATAATTACCAACTATATACTCCTTCCTACCTTAATAAAACCTTTTTACCAACCCAAACACACACCCTTATAATTTTTTTTAAAGCCCACTCCCTTTTGTTTTAAGTTATAAGCCAACCCAACCCACTCCCCTCTCCTTTCCTATATAAGCCGAAGCAAAATACACACTCAGACATAATACAACGTTAAAAAAAACCATCCGTCTTCCTTATTCCTTCTGTTCGACGGCAGACCCAAGAAAACCACCATCAACTCTATCAAATCTCCACTTAATCTCACCCTTTTTACTCCAAAACATATATAAACTAAGTCCTAATCATCTCCCATCCATAAAAACCATCATGCATGTGTTTTGAGGAATCTTGATTTTGAATATTTTTGAGTTTTTTTAGGGTTTTATTGATTGAAGGCTATAAGGGTTTGATTGTAGTTGTATTTACAAGGTTTGGGTATAGTAGAAAGCTTGTCTTTGGATTTGGTTTGGTCTTGGTGAAATCGGCAGCCAACACAACACCCTCTTAGGGTTTGTGTTTGATCAATTTCCTCTTCCATTTAGTATTGTAAGTTATCTCTTAAAACCCTAATTTATTGATTAAGTTTTTATGAAAGTGCATGTTCTTGATTTTGATTTTTATGATCATGCATGTACTTTTTATAATTGATCTTGGATTAATCTTGAATAAGGATGATATGGATTAGTATTTATGTTACCTTGTTGTATTTTGGCTTTGGGATGGATTAATTGAGGATTTGGAAGTGCTTTGATTGAGTTTAGGAGTAGATATTGCGGACTGTTTCCAGGTCAGTAGGGAAACGTGGTGTTTTCTTAAAAATTTTGGCTTAGAGTCTGTAAAAAAAATACATGGGTGGATAGATATAGGTCTTAGGTACATGTGACGAATTGGACGCTTTTGTAACGATTTCGGATGAAGGAGTTATGGTCTTTTTACGGTCGAAGGTCAATTCTGGAGTTGCTGTTGGGAAACATGTTTTTATCTAGAATTTTGTACAATAAGTTATGTTTATAAAACATGGTTTAACACTATATATTATAAGCTTTCACCTTTCTTTGGATTCAATGTAATTTCTCCTCCAATTGGAATAAACTTCATTGCTATTTTAGTTTAAGATTTATGGCCAAAACGGTGGAAGTTAGAAATTCAGTATGTTTTCTGTTTTGACCTTCTGTTAGTAAAAACTTATTTCCCGTGGATTGGTAAACGATTAGAATGATTGGATTAATGTTTTGAAAACTAGAATCATGTATCTTTCCAAGGGTGAAAACCTAACCTTCATATCTTTTATGGATTAAGAGATATGGTCCTGTGAATGTGACTAAAATTCTGCAATGTAAGTTTTACGCCTTTTCTTGTGAATTAAAAGTGTGACCATTTAGTAAAGATTAAGAATGGCTAAGCGATACTTAGTAGACACTTATTTGGGGTTAAGTTCAGGTCATACACCTATTTGAAAACTAAAGATACTTTGGTTTAGTCTAGGTGCAATATTGTTCAAGTTTCAGATTCTTTAACTAGTATTGTATAACTATTCTATTATAATGATATCATATATCATTCTAAGTCGCGACTTGCTTTATAGGTCTCGACTAATATTTGGAGTCATCTTCTCATACTTGGTTTCTCATTCGATCATCTACATACGGTGAGTTCATAGCCTTGCCTTTACTACTTTAAATGTTTTATTAAAAACCCGCGAGTGGGATGCATGCTTGTTTTACTAAATTGAACACAAATTGTTTTCGGTATGCTGGACCCGAATTGTATGCTTAATGCTTGAGTACCTATTGCTAAAGACCCTAATATCGTGAACCGTTAACTACCTGTGATGGGTAGACGCTATGGTAATAAATAGGCCTATGGGGTGACTCCCCGTCCGGGGTATGAATCCTTTTGGAACACCCACTATAACGGATATATTACTTGAGATGAAATAGGTATATAGCAATAGTACCTAACCTAATGGGGCAAACTTTATAGTATCTCGTCAAAGGTTTCGGTGTCACGAGCTCAATGCAATTATATATAAAACTTGTTTGCGCCATAAGTTTTTCGATGATTAAAAATATATGTGTTCTAATGTTTATTCTTATAAACCTATGGATTCACTCAACATTATTGTTGACTTTTTAGCATGTTTATCTCAGGTAATCAAAGCTAAGGACTTGGAGCTTGGAACGAGGATGAAGTTGCGCTTAAAAACTAATTTTGCTAAATCACTTATTTTCCATTCCTCAAAACAATGTTTTTACAGTTGTTTGACGTTTCAAACTTGTTCTATAAATTTGTCTTTATGTTGGGACAACGTTTGCACTCTGATCTATATATTTTGGAATGAAACATGTTATTAACGTCTCTTTTTGAGTCTTTCTATATAATGTATGAATATTGTACTCATCAATAACACCCCATTGTTGGTCCCGAATCTTGTTGTAAATTTGGGGGTGTTAAAATCTTGGTTCTTAAAGAAGCAAACCGCTCTTGCTATTTCCACTACTGAAGCCGGATATGTAAGCGCCGGAAAGGCATGTTAACAAACACTATGGATGAAACAAGCTCTCGTAGATTATGGCATTAGGTTAGATGACATTCCTACAATGTATGATAACAAAGTGGCTATAGACTTAAGTAAAAATCCCGTACAACACTCTCGTACAAAACACATTGAGATTCGTCACCATTTCTTTCGTGACAATGTTTAAAAAGGAAATATTTCCATAGAAAAGGTTTCATCGGAAGATAACATTGCCGATATTCTAAATAAAACCCTTAAACATGAGCCTTTCAATTACTTACGTCTAGGTCTAGGAATGATGGAACAAATTGATTAAACACTTATTAAGTAGCCTCATTACTATAAATAATTGATAAGGTACTTAAAAGTAAACAAGAACAATGAACTACAATCAAAATTAAAATGCCAAAATCGAAAAATTAGGAAAAGTTATTCGTTAGATGGGCGGCCCCCTTAATTCTTAACGGACGGTCCCTTAAAATTAAAGGGGCCGGCTATGTATTTAAGGGGACCGGCCATTTGGCAGTAGGTAAAAAGTTTTTATATTTTTTTCCTCTTAAATCTGAGTCTAGCATTTTATTTTTGCACAAAATCAGAGATTGGGAACTTTTCAAAAGAATAATCTATATACAAGATTACGTAACCTCGGTTTAGCCAAGGTTTAACATTTTCTACTTAATATATGTATATGTAAGTCCCAATACATTTTATCAAAATCCTTCTCACGACTAGGAGTACATAAAAAATCTATTTTCATACATTATTGATATATGCTAAAAACATTTTTCAAATCATGCATAATAATCTCGCACTTGTTGTCAAAATATGTAATCTAATATATATTTTGACAATCTTGATTGAGCAACATTAAATCAAGGAGCACTTGAATTATGTCTTAGGTCTTCTTTTCTTAGAGTCGAAATAATCGTCACTCCACATTTGTTACATATAGGCACACACTAGGGTTATAAATACAAACACAAGTCTCATTTAAATGTGTTTACAACATACTCCTCTTATTTAAGAAATTTTAAGAGCATTACAACTATTAGGAGTATTTAAACTATTTGTTTGATATCATTTCTATTAAAGACTTTTTATTTTTACCTCTGCATTAACTTGTCTACATGTTCTTACTTGCTAAATGCCCCTAGTTTTGATCATGCTTAAAACAAAATTAGGACTTTGTTTGCTTATTTTCTTTCTTGTTAAATATTGTAGTATTAGTTGCCATAAAATTAGGACTTGCTGCAAAATGGCCACAAAATAGTCTACCTTTTTACCATTTCCTGAAAGAAAACAAAAACCTAGACTTTCTGGACACTTCTAGGTGGCAGCCCCCTTAATTCAAAGGGGCAGTCCCTTTAATGATAAAGGGGCCGGCCATGTATTTAAGGGGACCGGCCACCTGAAGCACAATTTTTACTGTTTCTTTCTGCTTTTTGACCCTCTTTCACCTAGTCCTAGCTAAAATTTCCCTGAACTCACCAACATTCCTTGGAGTGGTTTTCTAACAATGTCCATCCTTCCTTAATTACATGATTTCCCTAGTATAAATCAACCATCATCTTCAACATAATCACCACACTCATCTTGTCTTCTCTAATGTCCTCCCCTCACAAACCTTTACCCAAACCTTCAAGGGTTGCCAAAATATCTATAAGACCCGTTTGGAGAAAGAAATTAAACTATTATAACACATCAAATGAGGTTGATGTTAACTTACCTACACCAATGTCTAAACCACAATCCCTTCTCAATGAACCATCACAAGAGAACCCTCCTACCATTCAAACAAACCATGATTCTCTACAATCTCACTCACTTCCACTTGGTGTTTCTTGTGACACTAATGTTGGACATACTCTCATTTCATCACAAAAATTCAATCAAACTCAACTCACACAACCTCCATTTCCTTATTCACTCATCAATCCACATGTTGCTAGCATGATTCATGTTCAAGCTCCTCTCTCACCTCAAAGTGACAACCAAGCTCAGCCTCCACCTCATCCATCTCCAAGTAGAGAAATGCTCATTAATGACATTAATCAACTTCAAGATTTATCAAGCCTCCTAGCCATGCACCTCTCACAACGTAACACTCCCTCATCACCTTATTCTCCAAACATACCTCACACCCTTAACTTGGATCAAGTTGAACAACATAAATAAATGGCAATCTAGGAATATTAGGACCTTTGTAGTTTAATTTTATGTATGTTGTCTTAATATGCTTCAAGCATATTATTTAAATTTGAGGTATGCATGATTGTGTTTTATATACAATTTCTATGTTTAATGAATGGTCTTTGGTATTATGCTTTAAAGTGTCATTTTTTGGTTGATATCTTGCATTTTTTCCTTTCTTTGCTATATGTGAGAAACATCGGTGTTGTTCCTCTAACTTGTTTTTGTAGCAAAGTTACCATATCTCGATTTCTTGGTGCCCTCGAACGAGGGGGAGTACACATGATATGTGTTTAATCACATATCATTTTTCTTTATAAAAGCGAGCTTAAATGACCAAAAATAAACAGAAAATACATTGTATTCGTCTGTTTTGTTAATTGTGTTGTGCAGGTAACAGATATATCAAAAATGGAGAAAAATAAAGCCAAAAAGGACAAAACCGAGCACGAGACTGGAAGAGTGTGAGAAAATAAATCCGAGGACGTATTCATCTTTAATGGGCCAACCCGTACCCGCTTTGTGGGCCGGGTCAACCCATAAATACTTGAATTATACCAAGCCTTAGTCTTATATAAATTCCAAGTCCAAATTCCAAATCCAATCCAAAACGGCCCAAGTAATAATCCAAGCCCAAACAGGATCCAAGTTAACATATTAAAATTGAGCGCTCAAAATTACTGTTCACTCTCTTCCCTAAAATTACACTAGTACGAGTAAACAGGGTGAAAATCTACTCTCCTTACAACCCCTCATCTTCTAGAAGGTCTACGTGGCTGCATATTGCATCATTCACTGACACCTTGGCAATCCCAAGGTGTCCTATTGGCTAATGAGACGTGGAGGATGATCCAAAGGTGCAAAACGATGGATGGGAGTTTGTTATGATTGAAGGGTCAAGATTGAAGCAAATGGACGCTCCTCATGGCATAGAACCTTCCTCACCAGCAATAAATAAAGGCTGGAAATCACACAGTTATCATCTAATATAGCTTTAGTGTAGTTTTTAGCTTAAAATTTTAGCTTATTGTATTGTCCTTATTGTAAGTTCATTTTAAAAAGCTTGTAATCCTTTTATTATTAATAAAATTCTAGTTTCTTTCAAATTGTGTTGAATTCATAAATTTACTTTTATGCAATTTTGGTCTAAAATGTGTTTGGATATCACTAAATAAGCTCAATAAGCTTTTTTACCTAATAAGCTAATACTTATTCAGTTAAGCTATCTTATAGCTTAACTGAATATGTTGTTTCACCTAAATCACCTCACAAAATTTGTATAAGCTAATATGGATGATAAGCCAGAAATGGAAGGGCTTATGGGACTGTACCAGCTTATGAAAATAAGCTGGAGCTTGTAGATTAAACTCTTAAGAGCAGTTTAAGTCCTTGTTTTGAGCAAAGGACAAGGTATGTTTAGTTTTTCCATTTTAGCTTAATTTCTGTTTCAGCTTATTAATCTGCTTAATCTTTGCTTATTGTTGTTTAAATGTGCTCATTATGCTTAATAGTAGCTTAGTATTCCTAGTTTGTAGCTTAAAATTAGTTTGATTAGAGTTTTTAGGGTAAACTATCTATTTAGAAGTCAAAACTGCTTATTAGTCTAGCTTATAATCTAGTGCTTATTTTTCCAAAGTTTTTGCTTAATTGTCCTTTATAATCATATATCTTAATCTGTTTTAATATTTAGAAGCTTAATAATGTCTGATTTAGCTTAAAATGAGAATTACTAGTTTTAAAGGGGTGTTTGGGATAAGCAGTTTTGGTATAGGAAAATTGTCTGCAGCATGTTTTTAGTGATTAAATTGGATTTCATAAGCTCAAAATAGGTCCAAATGCTAGTTTTCATAAGCTAGGAATAAGATTTGTTAGGTTTTGTAGTTTAGTTTCACCAAATCTCAAGTCTGCTATCCTTAAGTTGCTCTAAACTGTCTTTTTTGTTAGATTTATAAAAAGTATGCTTAAGGTAAAGTTTTTGTGTTCAAAATTTGTTTTCCATTGCATCAATGTGCATCTGTTTTGAGTCTTTAGACTTTGGAATCTCCTTTTGAGTATTTAAGCTTAAAGTCAGTCAAGTTAAGTTAGTTAGTTGGTTGTTCTTAGAGGTCTGAATTTGCAGATCATTTGTGGTAAATTCCTAGCTTAATTTAGGTTAATTTTTGTTGAATTTAGCTTATAGTAGTAAGTCTTAAATCTGTTTCAAGTTTTCAGTTTGTCAAAATCATTTTTGAGTCTTAAAATTAAGCTGCAAGTGTTCATCTCATCTTTAAAAAGCCAAAAACAAAGTAGTGTAAACTGCCATTTTCACTTTGTCTTTTCTAGCTTATTTCTTTAACCAATTTGCTTAAGTCTAGCTTATTTGAGTTAATATAATCTAGACCTTAATCTGTTTTCAATTTTCAGCTTATTATTAAAGCTTATTAGTTCTAAGTCTTAGCTTAAAATAGTGGTAATAGTCCTTTAAAGGCCATTTTGAGTCAACTGTCTTATTACTTTTAAATGATTTTCAGCTTATTGGATTTGCTAATTTCTAGTCATTAGTGCTTATTAAGTCTAGGTCTAGGTCTGTTCTCAGCTTAATGGTCTTTAGTTAGCTTATTGGTCATCTTAGTGCTTATTAAGTCTAAATTACTTTACTAAATCAAAAAGTCTTAAAAAAACCAAACTGTTAGCTTTTGATTGTTCTTTTCTAGCTTAATAATAAGTACTGGTATCAAGCCTTTTACTAAAAGTGCTTATTCTTGATTAAACTTTAGCTTTTTCAAAAAGAAAAATAAAATAAAAATGTTTTTCAAAAAGGGACAGTCACAGGACTCGAACCTGTGACCTCCTCCTCAACACACACACGTATTACCATCTGCCCTTGGGTCTTTTTCAATTATAATCTTGTTCCATTTATTTCTTATATGCAAGTTTAGTTTTTAGCTTATTTAGCTTATCGAATTTTAGTAGCTTATTGGTAATAGCTTTTTGATTCATTTTTCTTTGTAAACCTTTAAAATAGGATCTAGAATTTTTATAAATTTTCTCAAATTTATAGGATTAAGCTTAGTATTTTTAGTTTATTTTTTAGTCTTATTTAGTTTTAAAAATAGTTTTTAATTAGTTTAAAAATTCATAAAAAGTATTTTCTGATATTAAAAATTAGTTTAATACATTTTAGTTTAAGAAATTTTCATTTTGAGTTTTTAGAATTTTAATTTTTTCATTTTTGGTTAATTGTTTACTTTTAGTTATTAATTAGTTTTTAAATGTTTTAAATGTTTTTAGAATTTTAAATTGTCTTTATTCCTAGATTAGCGTGCCTTTATGTGCTTTCCCTTTGCTTTTTAGATTTAGAATCCAAAATCTAAAATTTCAATTATTCAAGCACCCGATCACGAACCAAAACAAGATTTTCAATATTCACGCTTCGTTGAGAAAACGACTCGGGAACGATTTGAATTTTATCATTTCTTAAGGGTAATTTTCTCATCAATACTTTTCGGAAATATATTTTATTAGTGATTAGCTTATTACTCTTTCACAAGAGTAATTTGCCTATTTGCTTATACAATATATATACACTATAATACACGCGAATCAATTTTTGGCGCCGTTGCCGGGGAAGTGTGATACTATTATCACGTTGAAGTTTGAAGATTAGTGCATTGAAGACCCTTCCGCGTGAAGTTATCGCTTTTTGTGAATATATATTTTACATTTCTTTATTATTTTTCATTTTCTTCTATATAAAACTATAAAAATACAAAAATATTTTATTTTTCTCAATTTATTTTAGTGGATTTATTTTCTATCATAAAAATCAAAGAAAAACACCAAAAATACTTTTCCTAAAGTATTTAAAATACAAAAAAAAAACTGTGTTGTCAATTGTTAAATCGGCTCACCTTTAGATTAACAAACTATAAGAGAGGTATAAGGAGGGTTGATCCTACGAACTTCGACCCGAAAGGAGAAGGTTTTTAAAACGCTTCGCGCTTACCCGCTCCTCTGCTTCTTTATGCGTTTTCTAGAGAGCTACCGTGAACCTTTGACTATCGGTTTAAAAAAAATTCTTTTAGATTTATTTCTCTTACTTTGTTAGTGCATGCGCACCCGCTCTTCATCGAATTTAATTGTTGAATCTTTCATGATTCCGAAGCGACGTAATCGTAGACGTTCTAAGCAAATAGTTGAACCCGAGCTTCGAACTATTGTAGAGACTCCCGTTGCTACTAAGGCGGATACACGTACTATGTCAGAATTACTCCAAGCACCCACCGAGGGTTACGGAGATGCAATTGCTCTTCCCGCTATACTTGCCGAAAATTTTGAGTTAAAAGTCGAGTTACTTACGCTAGTAACTTTGAGTCAATTTCATGGTTTTGAGAGGGATGATCCCCATTCTCATATTCGTTGGTTTAACAAGATCACTTCTACGTTTAAGTACAAGAATGTTCCTAACATGACGCTATCAAAGTGATAGCTTTTCCCATTTGCTCTTGAGGGACGGCAGCCCGTATTTGCTTGAAAAAAGATACCCCCTCGTTTATCCATACATGAGGAAGATTTGTTTCTAAGTTTGTGAATTATTTCTTTCCTCCTCAAAGACTACAAATCTCAAGAATGAACATCACGTATTTCTGCAGAGGTTTGATGAACGTTTAGTGGTGGCATGGGAACCGTTTTAAAGATCTACCTCCGTAAAGCCCACACCACGGTTTTTAAAAATTTGCATCAAATCTGACACAATTTTACATTGCGTTTGACGCATCTTCGATCAGATTTCTCTAAATGCAGCCGCTGGTGGTAATCTTTTGAACCGTATTCCTCGAGATGCTTTGACTATTATTGAGAATAAGTTGAAATTTCGCACTTCAAGAAACAAACCGGTTGTTTCAAAAATGAGTGCTACTACTTCTTCTACTCCCGCTTATCTACCGAGGATCACCGCTCTTACTGATGTCGTTAAAGCTATGATTATTTAGAACAGGACTCCTTCACCAGCTCCCGTTAAAGCTATAGAAGAAAGTTATGTTACTTGTGGTGGACCGCATCCTTACTATGAGTGTCTTGCTACCGATGGCAACACTTTTAATGCTTCTACAGCCATAGGGACCTACAATCAAGGAGGTCCCGGATACCGTTCTCAAGGAGAAACTAATTATTGTGCTAGCAATCAAATGAGACCACCCGGTTTTCCTCAACCGAATGTGCAGAACAATCAGAACCGGTATAATCTGAATCAAGGATACAATCAAAATCAAGGAAATAACTTCAATCAAGGAAATTAGAATAATCAAGCTGCGCTTAATCAAACTCAAGTTGGACCTTCGAATGATTTCTCAAACTACATGAGGACTAATAATGTTAATATAAGAGCTATGCAAAATCAAATAAGTAATATGAAGACAGAATTGAAGAATGAATTCCAGACTACAATGATGAGTCAGAACAATGAGCTAAAGAACATGATGAGCAGCTTTATTCAAATGCAAAGTCCCTCGGGTTCGAGATCACTTCCTAGTAATACCATTGCTAACCCGAGAGGTGACTTGAAAGTTATTACTACCCGAAGTGGAGTTTCTTATGATGGACCTACGATTCTTACTACTTCTTCTCCTCTTCCGAAGGAAGTGAAACGTGAACCAAAGGTGACAAAGGACAAGGTGCAAACTACAAACTTAGGAAGTACCGCACACGTCCAACCTCTGGTTGTCCAAGTTCTAATTCCAGAGCCCGAACTTGCTCCAAAACCTAATCCTAAACCTTCGGTACCTTATCCTTCAAGGCTTAACGACCAAAAGCTCCGAGATAAAGCTAAAAATCAAATGTTAAAGTTCCTTCAAATCTTTCAAAGATTACATTTTTGACATTAGCTTTGCGGATGCTCTTCTTCACATGCCTAAGTTTGCTTCTACGTTTAAGAGTCTCCTTAGTAATAAGGAGAAATTATTCGAATTGGCAAATACTCCATTAAATGAGAATTGTTCGGTGGTGCTCCTTAAAAAGTTGCCCGAAAAACTTGGAGACCCCGGCAAGTTTCTCATTCCTTGTGATTTTCCGGAGCTAGATGAGTGCTTAGCCTTAGCCGATCTTCGCGCTAGCATCAACTTAATGCCTCTTTCCGTATGGAAGAAGCTTTCGTTCCCGGAACTTACTCCCACTCGCATGACTCTCAAGCTCGTAAACCGATCGGTTGCTTATCCGGTTGGTGTTGCCGAAGATGTCTTTGTGAAAGTAGGAAAGTTTCATTTTCCGGCCAATTTTGTTGTTGTTGATTATGATGTCGATCCTTGGGTTCCCCTCATTCTCGGGAGGCCTTTCTTGAGGACGGCATGAGTATTAATCGATGTACATGGCGAAGAGTTATCTCTTCGAGTCAATGATGAAGCCATAACATTTAATGTTAGACACACTTCGAGATACTCCTATAGATATGATGATGAATCAGTTAATCGAATCGATGTCATAGACGTTACATATGAGGAGTATGCTCAAGAGGTGCTCGGATTTTTGGATAGTTCTAAGATTGGCAATCCCACTCCGTTTTCAGATCCTATCATTACTACATCTTCCTACCCTCTCTCTCCTTTTGAGGGATGTGACTTCGTTTTAGAAGAGATCGAAGCTTGTCTTACAAGTGATTCAATTCCACCGGGAATTGATGATGTCGACTTTGATCCGGAGGGAGACATTCTTTTACTTGAGAAGTTATTAAATGATGATCCATCATCTCATCTCCCTCCGAAAGAACTTAATTTTGAGGAACTTAAAATAATAAAATATTCTATTGATGATCCTCTAAAGCTTGAGCACAAGGATTTACCTTCTCATCTTGAATATGCATTTTTGGAAGATACTGATAAATTACCCATCTTAATTTCTAAAAACTTAAAAGATGATGAAAAGGCCCGCCTTCTAAAGGTTCTAAAGTCACACGAGCGTGCCATCGCATGGAAAATTTCTGACATTAAGGGCATTGACCCTCAATTTTGTACTCACAAAATATTAATGGAAGGTGACTTTAAACCGACAGTCCAACATCAAAGAAGGGTGAACCCAAAAATTCATGAGGTGATCAAAAAGGAAGTTATCAAACTCTTTGATGCCGGATTGATTTACCCTATCTCTGATAGTCCGTGGGTAAGCCCCGTTCATTGTGTGCCCAAAAAGGGAGGTATGACCGTTGTAACGAACGAAAATAATGAGTTGATTCCTACAAGGCTAGTCACCAGATGGCGTGTTTGTATTGATTACCAGAAGCTTAATGATTCTACTCGTAAAGACCATTTCTCGTTGCCTTTCATGGATCAGATGCTTAAACGTTTAGCAGGGAACGAATACTATTGCTTTTTAGATGGATTTTCCTGATACTTTCAGATTCCTATTGACCCGCAAGACCAAGAGAAGACCACCTTCACTTGCCCTTATGGGACGTTTGCCTACCGACGTATGCCTTTCGGCTTATGTAATGCTTCGGGCACGTTCCAAAGGTGCATGATGGCTATTTTCCACGACATGATCGAGGAAACTATGGAAGTCTTCATGGATGACTTCTCGGTTTTCGGGGATTCTTTATCTTCTTGCCTCTCCCATTTAGACAAAATGCTCAAATGGTGCGAAGATACCAACTTAGTTCTAAATTGGGAGAAATGTCATTTTATAGTGAAAGAGGGGATTTTCCTCGGACACAAAATTTCTAAATCTGGGATTGAGGTCGATAGGGCTAAAGTTGATGTAATAGCAAAGCTACCTCATCCCACTTCCGTCAAAGGCGTTCGAAGTTTTTTAGGTCACGCCGGGTTCTATCATCGATTTATTCAAGATTTCTCTAAAATCACTCGGCCGATGACCCATCTTCTAGAAAAAGACACTTCGTTCATCTTCTCGAAAGAATGTATTGAATCGTTTGAAACTCTTAAGAAGAAATTAACATAAGCTTCGATTTTAGTTGCCCCTGATTGGGACCTACCATTTGAGATTATGTGTGATGCTAGTGATTTTGCGGTGGGTGCAGTCCTAGGGCAAAGTAAGACCAAACATTTTTAGCCTATACACTATGCGAGAAAGACTATGACCGATGCTCAAGCTCATTATACTACCACGGAGAAAGAATTATTAGCCATAATGTAAGCTTTTGAGAAATTCCGGTCCTATTTAGTCTTGTCAAAAACCATAGTGTATACGGACCACTTGGCTCTTAAATATCTTCTTGCTAAGCAAGATGCTAAACCGAGATTGCTCTGGTGGATTCTCCTACTCCAAGAATTTGATGTCATTATTCGTGATAAAAAAGGAGCGGAGAATCTCGCGGCCGACCACTTATCAAGACTTGAAAATCCCGACCAAGATGTTCTCGAGAACAAGGAAATTACCGAAATATTTCCTTTCAAGACCCTTGGTATGGTTACCTCTCGTGGTGATTCGAGCACCCCATGGTTTGCCAACATTGCAAACTACCATGCGGGAAATTTTATTGTGAAAGGGATGTCGTCCCAACAAAAGAAAAAAATCTTTAAAGATGTAAAGCATTACTTTTGGACGACCCCTACTTGTTTAGAATTGGTGCGGATCAAGTGATTAGACAGTGTGTTTATGGCCAAGAAGCCGTTGATATCCTCACGGCTTGCCATAATAGACCCACCGGGGGACATCATGGTGCCAACTACACCGCTAAAAAAGTCTTTGATTCCGGATTTTATTGGCCGACTATTTACCGAGATGCCCATGACTTGGTCACACGGTGTGACGCTTGTCAACGTCAAGGCAAAATCTCGCAAAAAGATGAAATGCCTCAAAATTCAATTCAAGTATGCGAGATCTTTGACGTGTGGGGTATCGATTTTATGGGCCCGTTCCCGTCTTCTCGAGGGAATAAGTACATTCTCGTGGCCGTTGACTACTTGTCTAAATGGGTTGAAGAGAAAGCGCTCCCCACTAACGATGCCCGAGTTGTCATGAAAATTTTGAAATCTCTCTTCGTCCGATTTGGAACTCCTCGTGATATTATTAGTGATCACGGTACTCACTTTTATAATGACCAGTTTGCAATAGTCATGCTTAAGTATGGAGTTACACACCGTCACTAGTACAAAAAGTGGTATTGGTCATACAAAAAATGTGTAACTATATACATATAGTCACACACGCGAAAAGTTTCGTGTGTGACAAAAGGTCGCGCGGCCGTAGGTCACCTACGGTCACGCATTCGAGTTAGTCACACATAAGAAAGCTTTAGTGTCCGTATCCACGTTTTTTGTGTGACTAAATAGGTACTCCCTCCGTCCCAAAATTATTGTCCCCCGACAAAAAACACACAGTTTAAGAAAAGTACATTTATTACTGCTTTATCTTTCTTACTTTTTGACAGAAAGACAGTTTTACCCTTAGCTATTTAATTAAAGTCTTCTTTAAAGTTTGTAATAATAATTTCAAACAAGGGTAATATAGTAAACTTGATCAAACTTCCCTATCTATTTTTAGTAGTGGACAATTAAATTGGGACATCCCAAAAAGGAAACGTGGACAATAAAAATGGGATGGAGAGAGTATAATTTAGTGACTGTAAACAATGTACAACCAACAAAGCATGTTTTTTTTTGTATATTTAGTCACATACAATTAAACATAGAGTGGCCAAAAGTGTTAATATGTGTGACCATATGGTGTTTAAAGTGAAGAAATGTGTATTTTGTGGACTATTTGTTCATTCAATGGCACATGAATTTTATGTTTTGTGACTTTTGTAATATTTAGCACACAAAGCATGTTTGTTTTTGGGTATTTAGGCATACAATAGGCATAAAGTGACCAAAAGGTGTTAATAAGTGTGGACCATATGGTGTTTAATTTGAAGAAATGTGATTTTATGTGACTATTAATCATCCAATGGCACATGAATTGAAGTTTTGTGTGACTTTTGTATATTTAGCCAACAAAGCATGTTTTTTTTGTATGTTGTCACATACAAAACTAGCATAAAGTGACCAAAAGTGTTACATAAGGTGTGACTAAGGTCATTCCAATGGCCACATGATCTTTATGTTTGTATGGCTTTTTCTATTGATTTGTCACACAAAAGCAAGCTTTTTGTGGGATTTAGTCATTACACAGTAACCAATAAGTGGCAAAAGCGTTTATAAATGTGACCATTATGCTTTGTAAATCAAGTAATATATGTATTATGTGTGTCTATTGTTTCCCTATGGCCTACATGAATTTTATAATATGGATGTGCGGGGAATCGAACCCCATGCCTTGCATGCAATGCGAGCAACTTTAACCATGTGAGCTACACTCCAAAAATGTAATCAGATATACATGTGTTTTCATAGAGAAACTTGCTAACAAATAATAAGGAGCTATATGCTTTAATTATAATTGAAACACTTACATTTGTATTGACATGTCCTGTAAATTGTTATTGAAGTTGGCTATTGCTTCATCTCATCAAATATAACACAATTCTTACCCAACGAATTACAAGAGTCCGAAAAATATAGCTGCAACAGCGAAAATCAAAATGAACCGGACGATAGGCATCACAAAATACTAAACTTAAATATCCTTTATGCGAAATTATTTGTCTAGTGGGATAAATTGCACCGGAATATTATGTATAAGAGATGAATGTCCTTAATGTGTGTAATCAGGATTTTTGATGCAAGTATATTATGGAAAGAAGTTTTCTAAATTGCGTACCTTGTGACTTTCTAGAAGAATGTCCATCAAAGAGAACTCATGATGTAGGGGGGTCTGCAATAAAAGGACGATAAAGATATTAACAAGAATTTATTCTCGATATACAGTGTTGTTATATCACATATGGTATGATGGAAGGGCCTATATATCACGAAAGGCAGCTAGTATAATGTTGTATTGGCCGGCGAACAGTACTAATTTTCAAAGGCAGCACTAATTTTCAGGAGCAGTACAAAAGACAACACTAATTTTAAGGATCAGAACTATGTTGGTATTGGCAGGGAGAGTACTAATTTTCAAGGCTATGATTGGGAAGGTTCTCATAAAAGGAATGCATGTTCTGTATCCATGTTTAATGCATAGTGCAGAAAACTAAATGTATTAACATTCTTGTATTCGAACAATATTACACATAGAAGACAGCATAATTTTTGGCAGAGTAAACATATGAATTCTTGAAGGCCCAATATTATTCTTTATATCACGAATTGCAGTATTAATATAAACTTATACTTTTCCAAGTATCATTTAACACGCAAGACCATTTTATTAAAAGCAGCTGAATTAAAGAAGCCAATTGCACGCCTAAACTCTAAAGGACGCCATGGCAGCAGTATAATATCAATTATACATACCTGAATCTGAAGACGCCAATGACCGCAATGCCTGAATCTGGTTCACCCGCACTTCCTGTGCCATAAACCATTAAAAGACTGTGAATTTATATTAAATATGCAATTCAGAGTGTATTTGAGCTTTTTAAATGGTTTGAAAGAAAAATTATTTATTTCATCAGAGTGTAATCGAGTAATAGTTGTGTACCTTTATAGATATAGGGTTGTGTATTATATGCTAATGCAAAAAAAATTTTATTGTTGCACAGCTATGGGGACCTTGTAGATCTCCTCTTTCTTTCCCTTCCATATTCAGAATCCAAAATGAAACAGGTGTTTTTGTTTGAGATACAATAAGATGCAATTATTGGCACAATTCTCCATTAGTCTTTTAGCCATCCATCACAGTTTTTATACGAAGAACATTAACCCTGTATTGCTTAGTCTTTAGCATCCATCAGTCGTGATGGCCTTCACACTCAATCTACAACAAATCCATTCCAAATATCATAGTATAATAAGGGTTATCTGATATTATAGTACTATTTTTAAGTCATGTTTACGGGTATTTTTAACACAGGTAGATTCACCTATAAAAGGGTATTTGGTACTTTATACCACTGTTGGACTCAAGCTTTCCTTTTTTTAGGGTTGGAGTGATACATTCCTTTACATGATGGTTTTAACATGTGAAGTTTTTTCCACCAAACAGATGATGCTTAGTGATATTGTTTTGACAAGACGGGTCGTTGAAGAGAGCGAGTGGTTTAAATGTGAGAACTTGATGATGCAACTTCCTGACCTTTAGCTATTGGTTTATCAGATTGAGTTTCAAGTTAAAAAAATCAAATTTAGACAAGTATCCAATTATATTGCTAAGGAAGAACTTTACATAACATGTTAAAATACACAGCCTCGCAAATCTAAGACTTTATTATTGAATCTCAATCAATTAGACTACCAGATAGATTTCTTGTACTATCACGCATTCACGCCCTGTTACATATGTATTATTTTTACACTTCAGGGCGACTTTCTACCCATTTGATAACCCGTTTGACCAGTTAAGATAATACTGCAACCCCAATCAGAGTGAATGGTTATAAACTCCACCTTTGTATTTCTTAATTGAAACCATTTGATGTGTATTTACTTTATTTAACATAAAGGCATTACTAGTTTTCCTATTTATCACTGACATACTTACCTTCTTTGCTTCTAATTTCCTCCGCTGCAAGAACTCTAATACCTGATGGATTTGAGTCTACTTGCAAAAAATTGCTGCAAATTATTGGAGATAAATGAAAAGCCAAGATTAAAACACACACAACACTAACCATCACAGAAAAACCAAAGCAATTTTTACTTTCTTTTTCTTTTATTTATATTTGAAGTGCTAAATTGGATTACAAATACATATTAGTATAACTAATAATCCAAACTGTTAAATAGAAATTCACATTGGACGAGTTTCAACTGATGGATAATATATGACAATTAACCTCATTCATAATTTCATTAAGAGAAAACTGAGCCAGATGGGCCCAAAACATTTCATAGGATCACATTAGGCTTTCAGAGTAATACTACAATACTTATAAAATCAATTAAGCCATGACACACACGTTATTTTTTGCTTTGCATCTTCAGTTAAATAAAACTAATAAAAATTCCTCCACACCTATTGCTTGTTGTATTAACGTTTGACGATGTTTTTTTCATTAGCATTGTATGCCATTACCTATTCTTTACCATAACATAAATTATTAGTCATGGTGTTTGGCATCTTATTTGATCGTAACAACTCAAGCCTCAAAGAGAACAATTCAGAGCAACTTATGTAAAGACTAATATTAGTAAAAAACATAAATCTACCTTTTGTTGCTAGTAAATAAACGGAAGCCGTGGTGATTTCAGTAAAGAATGTATGTACCGTTGGTCTCTATATAAGCATGTTCACGAAGCAATACCAAGCCTATATAAGCTTTAAGCCGCTTAAAAACGCAATCCCAAACATCCCCTATAATGTTTATTCATAAGCAACATATACATCCTTTAAAAAATCCGCAAAATGTGTAACTCCATCCCACACTACCTAATATGTGGGTTAAAATTAAAGACAACTTCAAACACAATTTATACTTTTTTTGAGAAGGCAACAAATTTATGAACCAAAACACGATTATAAATGATACAACAGGCATCCCCCCCCCCCACCACCCAAAACTAAATCAATCTAAGTAAAGGTGAGAAGGACTAACAACATAAACCAACTAATAAACCTAAAGAAGAATAATGGAAACAAAATGATAAAGAAACAAAGACTACAACAAGCCAGATGGACCAAATTATCAAAAAAAGAAATAAAGTTCCATGAACCTGGTAAGTAGCAGTCCCACATGACCAACCAAAATTATCAAACACAACTTATAATAATAATATGTATAAAAAGAGGGATTGTTTCGCTATGCAAATCACTCTGAATTCGGACATACACATATTTATCAAGCACTGTTATTCATTAATAAAAAACTCATAATAATTATTAAGAAATGTAGAAAGTCACAATCGCAACATTATGTAAAATCGTATCTCAAAACAGTCACAAAGAGAAAATGATTCGGAAATAAATAAATATAAATTTAAAAGAAAAAAGATGTGAATTGGGAATAACTTGAATATGAGAAATTAACTGAAGAAATGGTGTTGGTTAATTGAGAAATTACGGTAGTGAGGAGAACGGCTATGATGAAGAAGCCGGTTAGGGTTAGGGGATGTTTGGTAAAGGAGATGTTGTGTGAAAGGTTGAAATGAAAGGTAAAGAAGCGGGTGTTGAAATGCTACAATTAAATGTGACTATACACATTAGGTTTTGGCAAGAAAACACACACTAAACTTTAGACACACATATTTACTTACGTGATCATATGTATCGAATTTTGGTTATACTTAATCATGCATGTCTATGGTTTAGTGTGACCATATATGACATTTGGTCACACTGTTCAAGTGTGTGACATATATTTGTCACTTTTAAATGTATATCGTGAGTAATGCTTCAAACTTACTTTTTAGTTGTCACACATTTCAAATTCATGTGGATAAATATTCAGCAAAAAATAGCAGTCACTTTTAAATAATGTGTGACAAACTTGACTATATGATTTAGCCACATACACAATTACTTCATGTGACCATATATGGATTTTAGTCACACTGTTTAATTGTGTGACATATATTTGTCACATATGTATATATATAGTGTGACTAATATTTCAGACTTATTTGTTTCTGTCACACGTCCCAAATTATAAGTGACTAAATAATCAACAAAAAATTACTAGTTACCTCTAGTCACATAAATATTCAAATGTGCGACAATGAAATTCCGAAATGGTCACACAAAATGAGTTCAAGTGTGGTTGTTTATTTTATTCTTGTACATTTAGTCACATAAATATCTGATTGTGTGGCTGTTCAAAAAACAGCATGTGTGACGAAATCCCAGATTTGTACTAGTAGCATTATTGCAACTAAATTGTGGAAGCTTGTGTATAGATGGTGTGAAATCCCCTTTGTCCAAGCTTCTTCATTAGAGGCATTTAAAGATTGGTTCATCTCTTGGCATGCTTCTAAAGAAAAGAAACAAAGGCTCTACGTCATTTCTACTTCGGTTCTTTAGTGGCTCTGGAGATACCGAAATAGTGTTACTTTTAAGTCTCAACCGTTGAGAAAAAGTGGCATTTTTTATTATGTTCTTTCTTCTTCGTTTTCTTGGCTACACAACAGAGGCAAATTGATCTTATCCTGGACGGATTGGCTGAAGTCCCCTCTTTTGACCGTGTGCCTGAACAATGGTTGAATGTTGCGTTCTAGAGGATTGCTTTCATGTCTCGTCCTCTTTCTCGGGGCTTGTTTGGGGTATCTTCAAAAACCATCTCGGAGTGAAAACAGGTGGCTCGGCCTTCGTGGTGGGGGGTTTTTCTTTTGTCGGAGTGAAAACCGATTGCTCGACCTCCGTTACAAAAGTTTTTGCATCCCTTTAGATTCCCTCGCAGTCAAAGTCCCGGGTTGCATCTTTATGCTTTTATTTTTTTCTTGTTTTCATATGTTCCTTTAAGTTTCTAGTTCCTTGCTAGACTCATTTTTATCAATAAATTATCAGTCGTTCAAAAAAAAGCCATAACTCCACCAACTAATAAACTAAAATGTCATTTGTCTATAAAACTTAATTAAGTGTATTGAGAGACCTTAATCTTGGAGAAACCTTTTTCATTCCATAAATGACAGAAACCGACTATTGTGATTTATTGACCAACTCAAAAAGACAGAGAGAGAGTCTTTTTTCTCAAGGTATCACATTTTTCTTCCGAAGCTTGAGTTCTTAATTTTAATGCATTCTTTGAAGTAGGGATGGAAAAAAACCCCGAACCCGAAGGGAAAATCCAAAATCCGAATTAATTGGAGCGGGACAGTGCATGCTTATCGGGTTACGTTGTGAGGTTTAGGGCAAAAACGGGGAATTTAATTGGGTTTGGGGCGGAGAGCGGGAAATATCATCCCGACCCGCGTCGTTCGAAGAATTTAGACACATATACAAATATATATACAATTATAGTATTTTGTTAGTATGTAAGTAATAAAAAAATATTTATCTGTTAGTTTTTTATCTTTGTGATTGCAAAATTGATATAATAGAGACTTGTTTAATGTCATATTCTTAAATTGAAAATTTTGATGGGTAATTTATCATTATTTTTATATTATATTATCGTTGAAAACTTAAATAGGCTTGTTTGTAATTGATTCGTAATATCTATCCTTATAAAAGATTCAGCCCCTAAATTTAATGGGGCTGTATCTTTAAATGATTTGTCTCACCCAGAGAGCCATAAGTACAAAACCCTAATGCATACATTGATAAGCATCTTGAGGAGTACCTCATGCTTCCATGATTATACCGAAAAATATGTAGAGTTTTTACATTTAATGCCGCAGTATTAATGAGGGAGGGACCATTTGTGTCAAAGTATTAATGAGGGAGGGACCATTTGTGTCAAGATTAGGTAGCTTTTTCTCAAAGCTAACCCTAATCGTAACACTATAAATAGGGGGTCCCTAAACCTCATTTTTCATCCCATACCTCTCCTCTCTTCTTTCTTGGTCAAAATTAGGGATCCCCATGAAAGGGAACCCGGAATTTCGTTCCATTCGAACAGTGTTTGATATTCTCTTTTGATCGAAATTAGGGATCCCTATGAAAGGGAACCCGAAATTTCAGTACATTGTTTAGACTTTAGGCTTTAGGGTTTAGGCTTTGGGCTTTAGAACTATTGTTTTCTTTGTTGTTGTAGATAAGTCCTCTCTTCTTTCTTGGTCAAAATTAGGGATCCCCATGAAAGGGAACCCAGAATTTCGGTCCATTCGAACAGTGTTCGGTATTCCCTTTTGGTCAAAATTAAGGATCCTCATGAAAGGGAACTCAAAATTAGGCTTTAGGCTTTAGGCTTTAAGCTTTACGCTTTAGGCTTTAAACTTTAGGCTTTAGAATACACAAGATACAATTTACCATAGCCAACTAAGCTATCGATACCCAAACGACCGCTTCATACAATGAGCACCCCTTCACGTCAATCTCGAATACCGGCATACTGTTACCTTGGCAATAACCCATCATACCAAGGCATCAACATTTCCAAAATCATTAAGCAAGTATCCATTATACGTGCATCATGCGAAAAGCAAGCTGATACAACCCGTGTGCATCGCACGGGTCTGCATGCCTCGTGTATCATAAAATAATAACTAAATTCAATAATAACTTCATTTATATGTGCCTTTGGCTAAATAAATGTTCGAATATTTCACAATATTAGAACATTTAAAGTTGATTGATTTATGTAGTGAAAATAGGCTTACATTGATTTTAGTAAAATGGGAAATTCTATTTTTACCCGTTCGTACGAGGAGTTTGTGATAAGTGTCCCAATTTCTTTTGGGTTTCTACAATTGACTCAAGGCGATCTGGGTGACTATCATCAAAATTGGACGGGAAACTTGGGCGATTGGAGACATATGAGACACTTGTCTAATTTTGGTGAAAGTCGCCCAAGTCGCCCAGGTCGTCTTGGGTATTTTGAGAAGCAAAGTTTTTGTGAAGCATTTATCAGAAACACCTTGTACTTGTTGGGGCAAAAATAGAATTTACCCTTAGTAAAACGTTAATATAACTTGAGTGGTTTTTCTAACTAAAACTAATTTTGAAAGACTTTAGTAGAACAATAATAGAAAAAAAAACTTTATTATTATTTCACGAATTTCTCCTCAAATTACAGATATCAATGACTTGGATTTGGAGAAGAAGCGCGAGGGAAACTAAGGTTAGAAATAAGAGAAAATGACCACGGTTTGAGAGCTAAATGTTTTTGGGCTTACTGTTCTTATCTTTCTCATTTGGGCTTAAACTACAAATAGTAGGGTGCGTGTTGGTTTGAGAAGGAATCAAAGACATCAAGTTTTTTTTCACCAATATAGGTGCGTTTTGGGTTTTGAAAGAAAAAAAACAGAGAGAAGATACATTTTTTTTCTTCTCTGTTTCTTTTTGGTTTTCAACTCTGGTGCGAAGCTTATTTGTTGCTTATTTTCGTTTTTTTTTCGTTATAAAAGAGCTTATTATTGTGGAAACTAGCTTATTTGTAAAGCTTATTTACAAGCTTATTTCTTGGGTTGGCTTATATCATCTTTGTGGTCCTCACCGGTGTGGACAAAAGAAAACAAGGAGACCAAGATCCAAGGTTTTAGGGTCAAGTACGATAGTGACTACCGAACAACTCATTTTCTTTGATATCGAACAACACATTTTCTTTAATACCGAACAACTCATTTTCTTTGAGTATCGAACAACTCCATGTCCTTAAGGTACCGAACAACTCAACAACAAGAGGAATCGAACAACTTCTTGTCCTTAAGGTACCGAACAACTCAACAACAAGAGGAATCGAACAACTCCATGTCCTTAAGGTACCGAACAACTCAACAAGAGGAACCGAACAACTCGTTTTAAGTAATTTTCGGGTTTTACGGTTTCAAGTGACGTTCAAGTACGGGACATTTAATCTATACCATCGTGTTCGTGACATCGTTTCGATCAACGTGGTGTATTTGGGTTTTACCGACGATAACCGAACGACTTAAAACTATCAAAAGTTCCATTCGTTCTAAATTTATAAAATTTAAAAATGAAAGAGATGAATTAAAAAGGGGGAACGTTGATTTTTATTAACAAGAATTCAAAATTTACATGTTTGGTCCCTGAAGTTTAATATAGATTCATCACTAATCCTTAGTTGTTTTATAACCCTCATTGTTATAACAACTTTACACCATTAGTCCTTACTTGTTGTAAATCAGCTGTTAGTCATCCAAAGTGAATCGTTTGTGCACCGTTTGTCCTTATTTGAGTTTTGATCAACCGTTAATCATTTCACGCTCAAAATTTGTGAACTGTTTATCGTCTTAAGCTCATTTTTTGCCAACAAAAGCTCAAGTTCTTCAATTTCAACAACAATTAATTATTGTTTCACGGTTTCTTCTTGATTTTGTAGAATCCCGCGAAAAATTCAATTTTTTCTTGGTTTAAATCTAAGATTTGTAAAATCCCGTGAACGTCAATTGATTTCAATCCACAACAACGATCACTTACCCACTAAAGATCCTTGTTTATCATTTCACATCACCTTTGCAATGTCGACTCAACAAGACATCAACGCTATTATAGCACAACGACTTTCAAACACACATAATCCTTTGGCATTAATGGCAAACACTTAGACACCGTTTCACCCAGATCACTCATCACATATTACCTACATACAACATCCACAACCCAACAATAACTTTGTCTAATAACCTTCATTCAACACGAACTACATGCAACAACCAATGCTAAATCCTAAAGATATCTCAAATCCCACAATTGCATTAGACATGGCACTTAAACTCATGTCTAAGGCATTTTAGCTAAACAACATCACTCTAACAAACAACAACCAAAGAAGTTCATCAAACCCTTGCTACAGTCAGATTGCTCAATTGGGTATGAATATAGATCACGACAGACAGATGCTAATGGTTGATGATAATGTTGGGAACCAGTTTTGAGAGAATGCAGTGCAGAATTTAGGACATTTGGTTGGGCAGAATGCAATTCAGAATCAGGGTATTCAGAATGTTGGAAATCAGAATAGGCTTAGTGTTGTTTCAGGGATTGCAAATCAGCATGGGAATGGAAATGTTGTAGCAGCATAGGCTCAGGGTAATTGTAATAGGATTAATGGAAATCTGATAAAGGGTTACAATTGTCAAGGAGGCGGTCATTATGCCAGCACTGCACAGTAAAGCCAAGGAAAAGGGATGCTGCTTATCTTCAGACACAACTACAGATTGTTCAAAAGGAAGAAGCAGGGATCCAACTCAACTTTGAGGAATTTGATTTCATGGCTGCTGCAGGTGCTTGTGAGGAAACTGAGAAACTATCATATTCTATACTATTTTCTCACGGGTGACAGGACAATTAAATACAACCAAAAATAAATCACAAGTGACTAAAGAACAAGTATTGAATGATAACAAAAAATCTATATATTAAAATTTTAGCATTAAATGATAACAAAACATCTACCTTGTAATGAGCATAAACTGCAGCAGAAAGCATGTCCCGAGCTCTTATAGATTCGAGATTACATGAACCTTAATGCCTAAAATAAGACAAACACGAAATTGACCCATAAACACCTCAAATTGATGATTAGATTGAAAAAATAACAAATAAAATAACCTGATTTGTAGATATATAAACATGAAATCGGGAGTGACGAGTATGAACCGCCATGACCTGTGGTGGTGAGGATATGTTTTACCTTGTACACCCATTTTAGGCCTATAGCTTTGCGATTTTTAGGGAGATCGACCAAGTTCCAGGTTTTGTTCTTTTCAATTGATGATAATTTGGCATCCATAGCTTTGACCCACTCTCTTTTCTTGCTTACTTCCGTATAAGAGACTGGTTCTTCATCATTGCGAATCATCATTAACTCATCAATTTCTTAAGTTTCATCGTACAGATCTGTGAGCAAACGGTAACATTTTGGGGCACCACCACCTGTGGAACTAGAGGCGGTGCTCAAAGATGCAATCGAAGAATTAGGTGTTAGGGGTGATTATGGCATACCTGGTGGGTTAACAGGGCTTGAGTGTGAATCAATGGGCTGTGAGTCAATGGGCTGTGAGTTTTCAGTCCAGTTGCTGTCACTTTGCGGTGACCCAACTCCTTGCTGTGGTGTTCTTAGCTTCGACTCATCTTCATCAATATAAAGCTCATCTAGGTTGAAGCCTTTAACGGTGAAACTCATACCTGGTGTTTCTTTGATCTTCGTACTATTCTCCCACATCCACGCCTGTGGTTCTTCGAATACCACATCTCTACTAAGTAGATCTTCCTGGTGTTTGGATCTAATAGGCGATAAGCCTTCGTCCCCTTTTCAACTCCTAGATGAACCGATCGCATACTCCTTTCATCCAGTTTCTTTAAGTGGCCTTTTGCCACTCTCATGTGTGCTACACATCTGAATACCCTTAGGTGGTCGACGTGTGGTTTTCTACCTGTCCACATCTTGTATGGTGTTGATTCTTTCAATGCTTTCGTATGTGCTCTGTTTAGAACATAGACAGAGTAAGTTACAGCTTCGCCCTACAGAACATCCAGCATACTCATGGTTTTCAGATTGCACCTAACCATCTCCAACACCGTACGATTTCGTCTCTCCACTACACCATTTTGTTATGGAGAGTACGGTGACGTTTAGTGTCATTCCAAACCAGTCTCATTACAATATGTGGTGAATTGATTTGACAGAAATTCACCACCACGATCTGTTCTAAAAACCTTCATCTTCTCCCCTATTTCAACTTCTACCTTGCCTTTGAAATTCTTAAATACTTGTAAAGCTTCATCTTTTGTTTTTAGTAAATAAACCCACATAACTCTACTATAGTCATCAACTAGTAACATAAAGTACCTGTTGCCTGAAGGTGTAGGAGGCGATACTGGTCCACATAGGTCACCATGGATTAGTTCAAGTCTCTTCTTAGCTATATAACTCGTGTGTGTAGGGAATGGATTCCTCGTTTGCTTTCCCACCAAGCACCCTTCACAGGGCTGTGGAGGGATGTTTAGCTTTGGCATCCCTTCAATTAACTTCTTTTTGGCCATGAACTTCATCGAGTTAAAATTTATGTGACCCATCCTGACATGCCACAACCACGTCGGATCGCTGATTCGAGCACTCAGGCACATTGTTCTGACTTCTTCTAACTCTATTTTGTAAAGTCAATTCGGCGATCTTCGAACCTTCACCAATAGGTTCCCTATTGTATCATGAACCCATAAAAATTGGTCCTTAATCTTGATTTCATCACCTCCTTCTGCTAACTGTCCCAAACTTATTATGTTGCTAAATAAGTCTGGGATGTAGTAGACTTCATCAAGCTTTTGAAGTTCACCATTTTTACACTGAAACACAATTGAGCCTTTGCCTTCTATTCTAACCTTTGATTCGTTACCAAACTTTATGTAGCCGTGAACTATTTCGTTTAGATCACGAAACTTGTCTTTATCACCAGTCATGTGATTACTGGCTCTTGTGTCAAGGTACCAAATACTTGACCGCCTCACCTCATCTTCTTGTGTTCTTAGTTCTGGGAATACTCTTTCTTTATTTAAGAATACTTCACCAACCTCTCCACCATTGTCAAACGATGCTAACAGAAGTGCTGGTTCATTGTCATCATGTTCTTACCATTGTCACCCGATGCTAACAATATAGTGCGGTCAGATAGTCCATCGTTATTGTTCTTTTCAATCAAGTTATTCACATTGGCTTCTTTCACGGTCTAGGGTTCGGCACATATCCCTGACTTGCATAGTGACCAATATACCTGGACAATTGTAAATGCATTGGGAGCCCTGCTCTTATCCTTATGAATTATTTGGACGTTCCAGCATCCTCGCATCTTTCTGGTAATAGTAATTGCCTTCCTCTCTATGCGAGTGGCCACGACACCGTTACTTCCTCCTCTTCTCTGCCCAACGTCCGCTCGAAAGGCCCTCCAAAATTCACGCACGATTTGACATGATTTGAGGAGTCACCCTCTCCTTCTTTTATTTCTTCAGTCTCTCTGATCTTCACTCCTTGGTGTTTTCTATGATGTGGTTTCGGCAGTACTAGAGTAGCCTATGCCCTTCATTAACTTTCTTCGATGAGCCATTAATCGTATCCGTATATCACGGTTCTTGCACTATCATCGTGTCTCAAAGTCCCCCGAAATGTCTCAAGAGATGAGGCAATCTGAAGAGAACTTAGATGGTACTGCCCTAAGTAGCTTCTAATTACAACACGTATGAATCCTCGCGTTCCCCAATGGTTAGCATTCATGTGTACTAGGACAATGTTGCCACATGATCCATAGTGAACTGCATAACCCGAATCGGGCATTCAGATTCATTTCATGTGTAGTCGGATTCAAACTCAGCCCTATTAGGGTTTGCGATCCATCGCCGTCCTCACTCTATCTGCTCCCATGAACATTGTTTTTAAAGCCTCCCAAGCTTCTTTAGCTGTTTTCTTCTCAGCTACTGATAAATCGACGTCTTTCTGTATCCTTGATAGATGCACGCACAATCCATCTTATCATTCCTATGCCATTCCACTACGGTGTTTTGATGTTCTGATGGCCTCCACTGTTAGTCAAACTCTCCTTGGGCTTGAATGAATAGCGCTCATTACTTGATCAGCAACCACACTAAAGCTAGGTCATAGATTGTTTCTTGATTAGGGTCAACCGGATAGATGAATGGATATCTAGTCAATCTTTTTTCACATTGTTCCTGTCATCTCATATCATCGAGATTATATTGGCATGCACCTAGGTGTGGTTCTGATAGCCAACAATGATTATGCAATCAACATAGCTCTCCAAGAGATTACTATATAATGAAAAAAAATAATGAAACAATGGAAAACATGGAAGATATATGGAAAAAGTTGGTTTGTATAATTGACAGATTAATGCCGGGGCAAAAAAAGGAGATTTTTTTTTGACAGGATAATATAGGCATCAACGTACAATTTGCCTTGCTATTTAAAAGGAAAACTTTGCAGAAAATTAAGGAAACAAACTCCACTAACCCTATGACTCAGACTTTCAAACCCACATGGTTAGATTTATTTAAACTTCAAACTGAAACAAAATACGTGCCACAAAAATAGATAACTTAATTCTGAATTATTTTAACAAGGTGTCTCACTTTTGGATCTCCACAAACAAAGGGATGAAGAAAGCTCGATTTGCATTTGCTGAAGTTGAGATTTTATGTCTTTCGACCTTTCAACACCAGAGGTCTCAACAGCTGCTAAATTAAACTAAATCATAAATCATTATAATTCAGATGTATCATGTTAAAAGTTTATCTGTTCATCCATGACTCACCAACATCAGGTAACACATAACCATTATGACAATCATTTGCCTTGCTTGAAACATCGATACAATTTCCATTATCTTGCTTACTATTGCCAAAAGTCAAGCTTCTATGTTTCTCCAATCTATGTGGTATACCTTCGATCCCTGCATCTTCCTGAATGACTGTTTCTTTGATCAAAAGAATAATCATTAAAAAGATGAAATTCCTTGCTTTTCTAAAAAAAGAATGGTAAAATCAAGTTAACAGAATTATTTTAAAATCCAGCCCAATAAATCATTAAAAAGATTTTAGGTTTTGCTAAACATCACTTTTTTTCACAAAATAGTCAGTTTTTTCACCACTAAATATTCACCAAAATCACAAAAATAACTTCGCTAGGTATTTAGCGAGCCAAGCACATGAATCAAAATGGAGGGATATTTTGGCAAATATTCAAAAAAAATGGTCCAGCTGGTGTAGATATCATCCAAGATTTTCCATTTGTTTAATTAATAAGTATGACACAATGTACTTATAGTTTTCTGTTTCAGTGAAGCATAAAAAATGTTCAAGGCGAAACAAAGGGGAGTAGATACCGGATCTAGAACTTTACACCTTCATACCACGTACATAATTTGACCTACTTCTGCCTCAGAAGTCTTCTTAGCAGGATCGTTGAAAATAAAAATGAAAATGAAAATTAATAAAAACAATAATTTGCCGGTGGTTGTTTTCGCTCATGGCGCAGGTGCTCCATCTTCTTCGGACCGGATGATTAGGTTACTTTTATTTTTTTTATTTGCATTTATATGTACATTTTGATAGGGTGAGAATGGTTCGGCATATAGCCGGCTTATGGTTTATGTGATTTTCG
>BQNB010020862.1:40087-64952 GCA_026074375.1 Tanacetum coccineum | reverse complement strand
GTATATAAAGAGCACCTCGGCTCTCATCTAAGGTATGCTCTCATAACCCTAACCTTCTACTAAAACCTAAACCGATTACTTACTCTCACGCCGGAGGATAATCGTGGGAGACAATCCCACGGTAAGCCTAACGGTGCCTTGTTTTCTTAGTGAGCAGGTCTCATACATCAAGACTTAATTGATACAGGAACTGGAGCCCATCAGATCCGTATTACACCTGATTCGGACCTAATCAAGGATCGTCCAACTTTTGTATCAACAGTGGACTTAAAGTTAATTCTGGTAGTCTATAAGTTAATGCTGGTAGTCTATATGTTAATTCTGGTAGACTATATTAGTACGGGTAGACTAATTTTAATACTGGTAGATGACCGTTGGTGCTGGTGAGGGAAAATTGACTTTTCTTATTTTAAATATTACCGTTAGAGATTTTTACGGCGCGTACTTCTAGCATAGGTTTTCTATTTGGATAATTACTGCACTTTCTTCAATAAAATATCTTTCTTTACTCTAAAGAAACTTCTTTTACACACGGTCCAATAAGAAACCTTGTTATTCTTCGATAAAAACTTAATTCCCTCTCTCTACCAGTACTTAGAGAGGAAACTCGCATCAAACCCAGCATTAGAATTTAAATTCTTACGATTTCTATTCATCAACGAGTTCATATGGCCAACCTAAAGTACTCAGACAAGCATAATATGGTCGCTTTCCTAAAGAAACCAAATGAAAGTGTTGGTTTCACTGAGGTAGTAGATTTCCTTAAAGGTACATCTCTCAGGTATGCCTTAACTCATAATCCTACTATCTATGACTCCCTAGTCAAACTGGCAAACTGCCACAGTCAGAACACTTGCTAATGGGACTCAACAATTAGTAGCATCTATAGACTCTAAAGAGTATACTATTACTGAGGCATCTGTTAGAAGTAAACTTCAATTGGCAGATGCTACAGGAATACATAATTTATCTGATGCTGAAATATATGCTGGATTAGCCACATTGGGGTATGTTACTGAGGGTAAATTAACTTTTTGGAAAATGAATTTTACACCCCAATGAAAATTTTTAATCCATCATATTTTACACTGCTTAAGCCCTAAGTCTGGTGGATGGGATCAATTTGGTAGTACTATTGCTACTGCATTAATCTGTCTATCTAGCGATAGGGTTTATAATTTTTCTAAAATGATTTTTGATGGGATGGTTCATAACTTAGAGAGTAATTCAAAAAATTTAATGTATCCAAGGTTTTTACAAATTATTTTGGATATTACAACTGAAAATAAAGGAAGGTATTTAGCCCCAACTTTGACCAAAAAGCTTTTTGCAAACATGAAAAGGGGTTATGCAGGGGACATTGTACCATTGCTGCCTGCTATGTTGGCAGGGGTAGCTGTGGACGATTTAACTTAACGCTTGTGATTTAAAGTAAACACGTACATTACAAAAGGTACATGACTTGAAAACACAGGGTGTTATAAATCACCACCTCATTTACCATATCAATCACCACCTCATTCACCACTATATCAATCACCACCTCATTCACCACCACATCATTCACCGCCTTAATCATCACCTCATTTTTCACCACCTAGGTCCTATGAAGCACCTCTCCCTGAAGGTAATACATCAGGAAGTGTTGAGGACAGTGTGCAACACAAGGAATTGATGGTACTTGTATCTAAGTTGGTGACCAGGATTAATAGTTTGGAGAAAGAATTGAAGGACACCAAACAGACACTAGGGAATGTTGTGCTCAAATTGGTAAAGAAGGTGAAAACTCTGGAAACAACTTTGAAGAGGAAATCCAAGAAAGTACTCATATCTGAATCAGAGGGTGAAGAATCAGAGGATCAGGGGAGGAAGTTTCAGGATATTGATGATGATCCTCTAGTTTCTTTGGTTAGGGAATCCATGAAAGAGAAGTCAACAGATTTTGTCACTCCTACAAAAGCTTCAGGGGAGGCTCATGAAGAAGAAATCAGTCCTACAATCTTGGAGGCAGCTAAAACATTGTCAAAGGTTGCTTCTCAGGGTGTTAGCAAAGAAAAATCAACTGATAAGGGCAAGAGATACAGGAGGAGAGCAAGGTCTATGGCTAAAAAGATTGATACTGGATTGGATGCTGAAGAAGAGATTAATACTGGCAGAGAAGAAATTAATACTGGTATTGAAGAAGTTAGTACTGGTAGTACTAAAGTTGATTCTGGTACTGCTAGTAAAAGGGGTCAAAGGGAAGGAAAGGCTCCAATGGTTGAAGAGGATATCCAGGCTACTCACAAAACTAAAGAACAATTGAGACAAGAGGAAGCTGGATTGGAAGAGGCTATAAAGTTGCAAGCTCAACTGGATGAAGAAGTTGCAAAGCAGATTCATTTAGATAAAATGATAGCTAAAAGAATGGCAGAAGAGGAAGACTGGGATACTATTAGAGCCAAGTTAGAAGCAAATGCAGAGTTGACAAAAGATATGTTGGGAAAGGATTTGCCTGAACAAGATTTTGCAAAAAGAATGGTAGAAATGGTAAATCAAAGAAAGAAACACTTTTCAGAGGAAAGAGCTAAGGCAAAGAGAAATAAACCCATGACTCAGTCACAGTTAAGAATCTATATGTCAAACTATCTTAAGAATCAAGGAACCTGGAAGCTTTCTCAGTTAAAGAAGTTGAAGTTTGAAGAAATTAAAGAAGAGTTTGATAAGTTAGTTCAGCAGATTGACACTTTTGTTCCTATAAATCTTGAAGCTACAAAGGAAAAAATTGAAAAGATATGGAGAAGAGCTTCAGACAAAGACTTCAAAGAAACAAAGGTTTGATGATAAAGATGTTCCAGCTATAGGAGAAAAAGTTATTGAAGTAAAGGAAGATGAGCCAGTAAAAAGAATAGGAAAAAGAAAGAAGCAAAAGGCTAGAAAAGGTATAAATGTTGACAAGAGTGCACAAGAAGATTCAGAAACTGATAAAAGATGGAATCAGGTGGAGGCTTTGTATCTACTCCTCTGACTACAAAATTGGATAGTGTGTAAAATTAGAAGTTATTTCCACAGGTCAAAGAAGTATTTATAAGATAATGAGAGCAAATAGAGTGATCTACAGTCTAAATTGAGCTTTGGAGCTTTGGTTAAGGACTTTAACAAGAGAGGATCTCTATAGGTTTCGGTTGTATAGGTTGGTAATGCAGAAGTATGGAACAAACGGGGCTGAGGAGTGCTTATGACAGAGTGCTTAGAGTCGATCTCCAGACCCTTATGTTTGATCCACTCTCTTATGAAGATAGATGCTATTTGGAGCTTTACCACTTCACCAAAAAGATGGTTCGTTGGAGGTATTATGATAAATGTGAAGTTACATTGTTTACACTTTGGAGGCATGCCACTATATATATTGGTATGCGGATAGATAATTATCCATTGTCCAAAGATGTTTGGCCAAAGTGATCGCTGGAAAATGGAAGATTACTGATGGAAAAATGAATGAAGTTTGTTATAAAATTTTGAAGATGATTGAGAAGCAAGCTGGGATTAGAAAGTGATAAAGTTATCAGTAGCAGTGGGCATGTTTTTGGAAACTGTGGACTATTATGGAAGTGAGAGGGGTTTGAGTGTTGGCTAACCACCACACAACAAATGGTTATCAGTTCACCATGCTTAATAGGCATAAGGACTGGCTAGTCTAGCAAACGGACTTTGGTAAAAGACTTTCCAAAATCCAGTTATGGTGGACAGTTCTACCACAAAACTGTATGGTAATCAATGTACCATAGTTTTACACTAAAGCATTTGGCTACTCCTGAAGCAACGTGTTACTGGTAAAAGAGTCCCCTCCGTCCCTCCTTCTTCGACAATCTCACTATCGTTGTTAGCTGATAAGTTTGACTAAAAAACTATAAGGTTATCAATGCACCTTGTTACTACAATGAAGCATTGACTAGTCCATAGCAAACGGCTCATTGAAAAGACTTAACAAATCCGTTGATGGCTAGTAGTTTGCCAAAAACTACAAAGCCAACTTAGTTGGATGTTGTTGTGTAGCTGAGAAGAGAAGACAAAGACTAAAAGACAAAGTATGATCTGGTTTTTCAAAGAACATCAAACAGATCATCATTCAAGAGAAGCTAAGGACTTAAAGACATGCTTGAATAAAATTCTCAAAAGCCCAAACTAAAGACAACTGAAGAAACTTGAAGTTAACAAGTGAAGTTCAAGTTTAGGAGATGATTGTTAGGAATTTTGTATAACAGACTTAATTCTGTTAGTATTATAGTTAATTCTGCTAGTATAATAGTTAGTACTGGTAGAATGTGTTACCCATAAAGATTCACATAACAAGAGACATGATCCGGAGGTCGGGGAGGATTGAACAAATGTTTAGCCATATTATTTAGTGAGAGAAAGGAAAGATGTGTGTCTTCTAGAGAGAGAAACACACACCTTATTACAAGTAAAATGAATCCTCACCCCTCCATGGAAGTATGGTGGGGATATATATAGGTCTTGACTCTCTAAACTATCTTAACTAGACATTTTAGGTCCCTGTGAGTCTTACCTATTTATACTAATGTAATTCTGTATTAGCCGACATATTTTAAGGCTAACAGAAGGTTTATCATAGTTAGTACTGGCAGTATTAAATAGTTAATACTGTTTATGTAATAGTTAAGTCTGCTTACGTAGAAATTAGTTAGAGTTAAAGATATGCATGAGATATCTTAGGAAAGGATATGCATTATCTTTATACGCATTTTGTAAAGCCCATTAGGGTTTCCTTAGTCTATAAAAGGATCCCTAGGCATAGTTAGTAGATATAGTTCTACACAAGATCATAGAGATCAAATAGTAATCATAGTTTGTAATCTGTAACCTAGGTAGATTCAAAGTTCAATATAAAAGTGTTTTGATTGTGTTCTTCTTTACATTGTTGATTAAATTCCGCGTAATCAATAGTGGTTAATCATTGTTTCATCATTGTTACTTTAGATTTATCTAAGGCAACAAACCCTTTACAAGCTAAAGGTTTAGATCCATTAAGCAAAGGGATCCTACAACTGTCGGCTGACTCATACTCCTCAATGATAGATCAGACCAAACTTTAGGTTTATTGACAGCTTTGGGTTCATTTACAGCTGGTTTAGGCATAGATTCGAGTGTTTCTACACTAGAATTAGATTCACAAGAGGCAAAATCACTAGTTTTAGCATCAGATTCACTAGTTTTAGACTGCTTTGGACCATATGTAAACTTTGACTCATCTATTCCAAAATCAGATTTAGGAGGCATGTAGATTCCTGTCATTGGAGGGGGAACTGCATGCATTCCTTCAACTTTTGCAAATCTATCATTCACAGGACTATCTTCTACATCACTAGACCTACTGTCAAATACACTTTCAAGAACTTCATTTTCATAACTTGAAACACCTTCATGTATTTGATCTCCATACCCAAGCCCAGATTTGTCCTTAGCACTCATCTGACTATTTAGCAGTTTACTAAGGCCTTTAGAAGAACTTTGAAAATTTTCAAGTTTGGTTTTTAATTCTTCCTTTTCTTTTACAGCTTCTGCTAATAGTTTCTTATGATATATGAGCACATTAGTTTTATCATCTAAATCAATTTTCATAAACCTAATTTTTTCTTCATAAATAAGTTGATTTTTCTAATAACAGACCAATTTCTTAAGCTTAGCATAATATTCCACACATTCTTTTAAACAAGATGTTACCTCATTGTCTGAGCCTAAATTGCTGTAAGCCATCGAAGCAAAGTTCTCTTGCTCATCTTCTGCATGACCAGTCCAATCAACATCATCCCCATCAAGAGTTACCAAAGCTTTAGGTTCCTCTTGTTTTCCAGGTCTCCTCTCATTGTCTTTTGCTTTATATATAGTGTTCCCTGCATCTTTCCTTCTGCTTTCTTGATTTCCTTTTGATCCGCATTCTCTAGCAAGATTCAAAGTGTTACATAGCCTTGTCTGTGCCATGTGTGTGGAAATCTGTAAGACTCATACTGGTCTTTTCCAAACTCGAACTGGTTCCTGGCATCAAAAATGCAGCTTTCTCCTGTCTTCTTGTAAAAACTTCTTCAATCTCATGGAATTTCATGGCCACTTGCCATTTCAAATTCCATCTCTTATAAATCCTAAACTCATCAACTGTACAAGATCTTCATGATTCCTATTGTGGGACCACTTGGGATTAGCAAAGAAAGAGTACATTGTGTTCATCAGTGGTATGATGAAGAGCCTTCCTTTTGGTGAGTTTGGCCAGGTAGATGTAGAAACAACATAAGCTGTACTAACATTCATAGTAAATAATAGCTAGTGCTAGAGAAACAAAGGCGACATTCTGTGCACTAGAAGATGATCCAGTAGAGCCTTTAACATCAGGCTCAAAGACTCTAAGATTGTTGTAGAGATCATCAAAACTAAGACTGTCCACTCCTGGCTTGGTCCTCATAATCAAGGATACTTAGGAACCAGGAAAGTAGGTTATAGACCTAAGGAAATTCTGTTTGGCATATTCAGTTGGAGACGCCTGCACCATGGAATCTCATGGTGACTCAGAAGACTCTGAACTGGGCATAAACATTTATGCAATCCTTCTGAGTATTCAGAAAGCTTTCAAGTGTTGCTTTGAATGTTTTTCTGCATCTTCTTAGATTCATCATTGCCACCAAATCTAGATTTGATAGCTTCCCACATTCTCTTTAGCATCAGTCATTTTGTGAAATTTTGCTAAATGGTCTTCTGGTATAGACCAGGGAGCATTGGTACTAGTCCTAGCTTTTCTTTCTCTCTCTCTGCCAAAATATATTTAGCAGTTTTAGGAGGCAAAACCCTTATTTGTTCCATTTGTATATGTTGAGTGTTGTACAAGGACCATTCCCTTTTGTATGACTTCCCATAGAGATTTAGTATGTATGCGCCCCAAAGTAATGTTTCCATTTTCATGGCATATAATGTATACTCACATTTCTTTAGAATATGGAGTTTAATGGTTGACAGAGTGTGAGGGGTTTGTTGTGTTGGTGGAACTGGTGGTGGAATGTTAGCATTTTCATCATGATTTTCATCTTCTCCTGCCATTGAATAGATCTGAAAGGTAAAGGTTTATAACAAATCTGTTTTGATTCTTCTTACTCAGAGTTTCTCAACAAGCTCTTGAAATACACGTGTTGATCACAAAACCTGAATAGATCTTTTAGCCTGTTTTAAGGGTGGTAGCCAATCTGGTGTCTTGGTTTGATTGTTCCTTCTCTCATCTCTTTATATTGTTGTGATTGTTATTTACTACTCCCACCGTCCCAAAATTATTGTCTTCCGACAAAAAACATACAGTTTAAGAAAAGTGCATTTATTACTGCTTTTTTTTCTTACTTTTTGACAGAATAATAGTTTTACCCTTAGCTAATTAATTAAAGTCTTATTTCAAGTTTGTAATAATAATTTCAAACAAGGGTAATATTGTAAACTTGATCAAACTTCCCTATCTATTTTTAGTAGTGAACAATTAATTTGGGACATCCCGAAAAGGAAACGTGGACTATAAAAATGAGACGGAGGGAATATTAGTTTAGATTACTTGGTTGATTCATATTGTTGGTTTGTTAAACATACTACTCGAATCTAAGTATTTTGAAAGCAAATTTTTAAAATGAAAATGAACCTGTAAACTATTCAACCTCCCCCCCCCCCTTCTAGTTTCCACACCAACTATTCCTTCTCATCATTCTCTTTTTCTCTCTTTTTTATCGATGGCTTTATTTTTGCCTTATTTCACTTTATCTGGGGGGAACTTGCTTTCCCCCCATACTTAGGATAAGCACACTACTTCAACGTTATTAGAAGTTTGCAACCTTCGCACTTCATTTAAACAACAATACCAACATTTACTTTCTTTAATTCGTACGGATAAAATTTCAGATAATTTTATTAGAAATCTTTTTGAACAAAATTAGTGTTTACTTATATTTATATTTTTATCACCTCTTAATCAGTAAAATGTTTGTAACACGCGAACGCGTTCCTACTGCGGTCTCATAAAGATTTCAAGAAAGTTTAGAAATTAACAAATCACCGGCACACTCATATAATTTTAAATCGACACCAATGCTTCAGAAAATGCGACAAAACTACACATACACAGCCGTAACGACGGATGAGATATTTGCAATTGCTTACTCCTTAACTCGAGAAAGCTAAAGATAAAAATCATCTTATGTATCAAAGATTGATACTTGAATTCTTAAAATCTAATACTCACATTTTATTCTGGGTTGTATAAATATGCTAGTAATGTTATCAATTCAGAGTCAGATTGCTTATACGTGATCAATAAAATGTTAATTTTCAAAAGATTTTCCTTTAACTTTTTTTTATAACTTTAACTTTTCCAGTTTATCTCCCCCCCCCCCCCTCCATGCTTAATATGGTGCAATCGTCCTCAATGTGAATATTATAGAGAAAGATAAAATAGGAAAGTGAAATAATACTTCTCAGTTGTGATTGATATTCTGAATCTTTGGTTCACGTCATTTTCGTCTTGCGTCCTTCTCTTTTCTTTTTCCCGTTTCAATTATAAACATTACGCGCACGAATAATAATAATAATCCTAATTAATTATTAATAAAAAGTATGATAATATCGTTTTAATGTCAACAGAGGCATTTTACACACCATAATAATAATAATAATAATAATAATAATGTTTAGAGAATTGTTTTTAAAACACATGTGACCCGAAAACATGCGGTCACATAACCAACTTGTGTCGTCTCGACACTACTCATCATCATCCTGCTGTTGCTGCTGATACTGTGGTGGCGGAGGTGGGTACTGCTGATAATACTGGTCATACTGCGGCTGAGCATAACCATCTGGTTTGTAGGCTCCTTGCAGTGGAACACTATAAACCCCAGCCATGTGCTCAAACACTCCCTGGTACCTGTCCCAGTGATATAACTGCCTATACTCCATCCGCTCTATTGCCTATTGGCGTATCTCCATCCTACACATCATATCATATAAATCCTGCATATATGCTCTTGGAGGTCTAGGAATACCAACTCTTGGTACACCCGGCTATGGATCCTCAGGAATAAGCTTACCCTCAGAGTCGATCAAATCTCTAAGTGTAGTCGTATCCAAATCTCTACAATAAATCAGAGCACTTAAACTCCTCAACACCTCCTCTAGTAAAAACACCTACACTTCCTAGAAATCTTTGAAGATAAACTGTCTACAGCAAGTTTGACTTTACTTTTGAGTGTCAGCTCCTTTCCTTTTCATCCATCTTGCAATCAACCAAGCTACATTCGCATACCCATTTTAGAGTCTAGCATCAAACATACTTAAGAGCCACAGATCGTTTTTCTAAACCTTATCATACCTAGTCGTCCTTTGACATATACCATAAGTGATCATTTTGTGGATCACCCTCAAAATTGGGTTCTTGATAGTAGAAGTGTGACTCCTAGATAAACCGAGGTTTTCCTCTTGACTAATGCTTAACCAATAATCCTGAGCGTTAAAATGCTCATCACTACGCAAACCTCCTTCAAAGTAAACATTAAAACCTTCCTCTTCAAGCTCAATCGCTTGATATAGTCCCAACCTTTGAGCAAATTCCAACTAGGTCAAACTATGAGCACGTCCACCAAGTCTAAACTTGACGATCTTCTTGGTTTGCAATTCATCATCAGCATAAACTTCGTCAAATTCATAAGTTGAATAAAACTCGTGGCAAAGCTTTGCCAAAAATTGGTTCATTAGTATTAAAAGCTCTAATCCATTAGTATTAAATCATTATGTGACTTTTTGATGTAAAATGTGCGGCGTACTTCCCTGAGTGCGAGTACATTCTGGAAAATGGGCAAAAGTGCGGCGGCCGCCGGGGCTGGTTATAGGATATAAAAACCGGCCGTACTTTCTGGACTGATGAAAATTTTTATGATCTTCAAACAATTTATTTTTAAATGTAAATTCATAATATGAACAGTGTTTTTTAAATTAATCAATATCAAGCATGCATGCATCAACCAACTTCTAAATATCCTAATTCAAAGGGTCAATTGTTCATACGAAACACGAATTTTAGTTTTCCTAATCTAATTATTATAAACCCTAATGGACAAGAAATTAAAACAAATTGATAATAAATAAGTTAAGAAATGATATTAACATACCCTAGGCATGATTAAAAACTTGGTAGATTGATCTTTGAAAACTTTTTCTTTGTTTTTGTGAGAACCCCGACGATTTTGGTTAGTGTAAGTGTTTATATAATGATTTAGAATCGTGTTTGTGAAGTTTTATTTATGAAAAACGTTCAAACGTGCGGTGCACTTCCCAGAAGTGCGGCCTACTTTTCCCTTTTTTAATTAATTTATTTTATTTATATATTATATACACAAAATTGTTTAGTAAATTTCATAATTTAACAATTAATTTCATTCATTCTATATTAACTCGATTTTAATTTTTCATTTGCTTGGACTAATGTCCGTACATCAAATGTAATCCCTTATGGATTTATACAATTGATTTTATTTAAGACTCAACAAAAATGTAAAAATAGTTATAATATGAGTACATAGGTTCCCTTATTTATTCCGACTTGGTCTGACTCTTTACTCCACAAACCAATTGGGTTACATGATGTCAGTCAACTTATGATACTTTGACAACTTCATGTCCGTTTTCTTTGTTGTAAACCCTTGCAAATAAATGTTTCCATACGGATCAGCTAACCTTATTCAGTTTACACCCATCTGTCTTGTTGTGCTTCTTCTCTTTAGTATATGAACCCTTATAATTAGGCTTCCAGTTAACGTTCTTTAATGGTACTGGAACGAGCCAAGGAAACTAACCGCCTTCTTCCAAACACTAATTTTATGGAATGGGTTAGTTACGGTTTGTATAGCTAATGATCGGCTCAAGCTGTATCGGTTACTGTTTAAGTACGGTCAGGTTTTGGTTCCTATTTCGGTTTCTGCTCCAAACTTATTTCTCTGATTCGGTTACTCTTCCTCGGTCACACTATCACTTTCAGCATTTTAATAAACATCGGCGATCTTGCAGCATGGACGGTTTTTGTGACAAAATCAATCAACAAGTCGATAAAAGGCTCTTGGAGTATTGACTGATGCCGCCAATCTGTACACAGGAATCCCCGACAACAACTATTGGTTGGAATCACGGGTCAATCGGAATATCTAAGATTAGAAACTTAGCAATTAAGGTAGTGACCCCTACCTGACAAAGAACGTTTGTAAGTATCCTCATAGCTTCTGCCTGAGTGTGATTTATCATTGTAATTCCTCTATCAACCTTCTTCATATCTTTTCCTTCCTAACTGGTCATAGATACGATTTAAGGCATAGTTATTTTATATCAAACCCAGTAATTCTGCTAACGCATTTTTGATAAACTGTCTCTCAATCTTCATGGGAAATATTGAATGCTCCAAGTCGTCTTTCTTCTTTTAACGCCTCACCCTTTATCATTTTTAATGCTTCATCTGTCTTTTAAATTCTTTCTATCTAACTCCACCTTGTCTTCCAAAACTTCATCTGATTATCTTGTATTTGTCATGATAGCCATTTGTCCTCGATTTTTAGGTCACTTTCTTCTCTATAAAGCAACTTTCGGCTCCTTTTGATTGTTTATGCTTCTGTAGAAACTCGTTAATACTTCCACTTTCATAACCCGAAACCACGAAACAAAGAAAGAGTAAGAGAGAGAGGGAGACGATATAGAGAGAGAGTAGAGAGAGAGTTGAGAGAGAATGAGAAAAAAGAATTTAGGATTAATTATAAAAACTTGATATTTTTTGTAAATAAATAATTAATCTATATATATATTTAGATTTTAGTAAATATATAAATATATATATATACCCACTACCACAATTTAATGTGACGCGCGGCTCTTTCGCTTTTCACAACTATAAAAGATATATTTATATTTAACTTGGACCCGGTCTCGGGTTTTGCTTTGGGATTAAACCCAAAAACTTATACAATGATTTCGATTAACTATCGAGACCGATTCACGATATTTTCACTGTTACAACATTAAACTAATTAAAGACCGAAGCTCCATCGTAGAGTGGACCGAACTTCCTTGTTCGACTCAATAAATTGAGGCTAACAATCTCCCCCGAAGTGAGGTCTTGAACACGGGAACGAGCTTCCTTTATTGACTCAATAAAATTAAGGCTAACAATCTCCCCCGAAGTGAGTTCATTGTTGACACTCCTTCATGAGATCAGTGTGAGATTGAAGTTTGTCGTCTTTATGCTCGGTGTTCTTGGTCTGTGTCTTCGTTTTAATTTTTGTAAAATTTTGTTCTTAAGCTTTGCGATCTGAATTTGAGCCTTTGAGCTTTTCATTGTCTTTATCGTCTTGCACCATCTTGCGATTCTTTGTTTTTGAACCTAACATGCTCGTATTTTTCATTATCTTGAAAGCTTCAAATCAGAGTTAGCGGAAGTCTTTGTCTTTAAATCTTGAGCTTTCTAGATAGTATGTCTTCGTAGATTGAGCATTTGAATGGGATTGAGGTTTCCGTTACCACCGTTTGACCTGCAGGTTTACGTTAGTGATAAACGAGAAAATTGATTTGAAAATCAATCGACGTGTCACTCGTTAAAGAGTTTTTGTAACACATCGAGAGTGTCATGTTTTTATCAAAATTCAATCAACCGTCCAATTCATTTACTGGACAAATCGATATCCAGTTGTAAACCAAGTTTGATAAATATAGAATCTCGCAAGTCACCTACCGCAGTGCTGGTTTGTATGATGACACTGGATGGATTTCCATTCGTCATTTGTATAACTACTAAAACAGTATCATCTGAATGTTTCTGGCAAATATCACAATGATATTGCGTAGAGGACTATTGATACAGCTTGTGAAACTGATGATTGGTTCAACAAGTGTTGAATTGCGAATGTGTAATTACGAGTTTTGATTGATCTCTTGGGCTTTTAGACTCGTTAGTGCATTTTGTTTTAAGTACCTCAGAGGCTGGAGCAGATTGCCACCTACTTCAAATATCAAACAATCTCGGAATGAGATGTCATTAGATAAGTGTGTATCTCTGTGGTAAAATGAGTACTAAGTTTATGTTATAGAGATCCACCGAACGGCATTGGGATTGGGTTGATGCTTTGCAGCACTGGGTCACATTGATGTCGTTTTCAATACCCAGCAATCATATTGTGATTCTGATGGCATATGTATTGACCCAGCGTTTCGTCGCTTTTGTTGTGTGGTGGGCTTCTTTCTTTTAGACCCTTTTATTCATTACATTTCTCTTTTATTCTTCAACACCTTCATTGCTTAACAAGAAGTCATTACTAACACCCTTGTTGTGATTGTTCCTGGTAGTTAATCAATCTTAGTCGGCATTATTCCCATTTTCATTCATCTACAATCATACTTAAAGGAATTCTATTTCTAACTTTGGATATCCTTGGGTAGATCCCTCCGGTTATCTGGGTTGGATCATAGGATTGATTCCTAACTCTAACCACCTTATGACATTCAGAATCGTCCGTGAAATTAAGGATGTTGTTGGGTATAAAGATCGAAAACCATAAAACCTTTTTAGCACATTGAGTCGAATAGGATCATATTTTAAAATTTTCTCCACCTTTATTTTAATAATATAAACACTTAGTTTTTGAAATTTTACCTTGTGATTAAAATATGTCTTGAAAAGTTCTGTGTGGGAGAAAATATTTTCAGCCATTTGAATGGTTTGGAACATTAGGTAATGTTTGAATAATAAGAAATGGTCGTTGTTGTGTATCCAAAAAACATTAATACTTTGTTTTTTCGAAAAAAACTCCCATCAAAAATAGGGACACATTTGAAAAAATTGTTGTTTTTGAAAAAACGTGAGGGTTGGAGTGTTGCAACACACAATTTTGAAAGATTATGAAATTGTCATCGATGAATTCTTGAAAAATTGTGTTTTCAACTTTTTAAAAAACCAGATGTTAGAGATGACTTCTCTTCTTAACAGTAAGGGTAATGAGCACTGAAACGTACACTCTCACTTTTTCTTGAGCTAAAAGAATTGAATGTCTTGTATGAACACTCAAGACCGAGAAAGGAAAACGTTAATTTTCTCGTTGGGTGGATAAGTTATAATAAAAAAAAACTTCTTTAATTTGAAGTCAGGGTTATGTATGGACTTTTGCACATAAGCATTTAGGAAAATTAGAAATGACATGTTTTGAATATAACTTTGGCAAAACTACTCGGCGAACTTCAATTACACACCATGTTGTCAATGTTAAATCGACATTTTTAAGGCTCGTAAATGTTATCGATTCAAAAGAACTGTCGAGAAGAATATTTTTTGGAAATTTATGTTTTTCTGATTTTGTATTTTCTTTTTGAAGTTTTATATTTTTGTATTTTGCTTTTCTCAAATATCTTGTACATGCGGATGTTAGATCATGAATATATAGCAGAATTTTCATTGTCTGAAACCTCAAGTTCACCTGGAGTCAAACATCTAATACCAATCCTTCTGACAAGATTACTTTTAACCGGTCCTCAGGAAGGGCTTTTCTAACCATGTCTAGCTAATTGGTATTCAGTTTTCTGGACAAAAATATAATTCAATTATACCATTTTCAACCTGTTCCTTTAAGAATTAGTGATACCGGAGTATGGGATGTGCTTTGTCATTCGAGTGTTTGTACGGGTTGCTGATATTGCTATGGCTGAACTGAGGAGTCGCAATACAACGGTATTTTGTTTTAGTTGAAAGCCTTAAATCTTGAAGTTGATGTTCTCATCCAACTTTACTTGACGCACAACTTAGATACGCAACTATTAACTATTCCTCTGCTGAAGACATTGCAGTGCATAAGTTTTTGTTTCTTTGGACATCCGATTACAAGTTTTTCACCAAGGACTGTATCCCTCAGAATGATGCTTTTCGCAGTATCAAGGCATCGGCATGATAGCTCTGAAATCTGAAAAAATGCTTGTTAGTTTCAAAGCCAGAATCCTTTGGATACCAGAGTCCCATGTTAATGGTCAGACTTTAGGTATTTAAATTCTTTTAACATCCTATGAGGTGCTTTTGATGTTGGTCGTGCTTGATACGTGCCAATGCATACTGATTGCCCTAAGTCTGGTCTACTAGATGTCACAAGTAAATGGAGTGACCCGATTGTTTTCTTACGATAATCTGATTGGTCTACGGTTCTCACTAAAATCTCATCTAGGTTGGGTTTTAGCCAATGGCCTGTAACCAATGGAGTAGACAATTGTCCATATTATGGCTTTTTTAGAATTTCTAAAGCGTACTGGGCCTGATTTGATTAAAAATATTTTTGGGGATGGTGGATCGAAGTCCTAAAAGAATTTCATTCTCACCATTAAGGACATTTCAAATCTATGTGCTTTAGTTTTTCAAAAATCGTTTTGAATTATTTAGGATTGATCGATCCAAAAAATTATCCACCCGTCTTCGACGTAAATTTTGCACAAGTAGAATATCCTCCCCGTATTTTATCTTGAATAGAGTTGGGTCAATTGTACCTTTAATAAAGCCTTTGGACATCAGGAAGGTTGATAGTTCATCGTACCAGGCTCTTGGAGCTTGCTTTAATCCATATTAAACGCTTACTGGAGTAGGTAGACTTTTTCTGGATGATCTGGATCAATCGAACCTTCTGGCTGACACATAAACCTCCCTTCAGTGGACATTATGAAATTGCCGTTTCACGTCAATCCTGATAGATTGGAAAAGACTGGGTGCTTGGGGGTGCTAGTGGGCAACAAAAATCGAAACTGCTTCCAATGCGAGCAACTGGAGCAACACGGATTCTTCAAATCCATACCCTATTCCTTGAGCATAAACTTTTAGCAACAAGTGTTGCTGCTTTGTGGAAATACGTCTGATCTTATCCCTCTTGTTCATCCATAACCACTTTAGCTTTTATAATGTCATCTTGCCAATTGTTTGTCGACTAGTTCCCAGACTTTTTAGTCAGTCGACTGATGAAGTTATCCTGAATTGCTTTTCGAATACATGCTGAATCAGGCCATGCCTCCTTAATTGTTTTCGGTTCAACAATACTTACTGTCGAGCCAAGCGAACATTACACTTTTCAGGTTCTGTGGCAAGCTTGTCGTCTTGTTTGAAATCTGGCTATGATGGATTTCCACGCATTGTTCTAATGGTTGATCTCTGGTCCATCGGAATCATGACTTTGTGGTTGAAATGAATGACATCGGTTATTATCAATGTTGTGTGAGGAAGATTTCACATTTTCTTGTACACGTGTACAAAAAAGGATTCGACAAATTAGATTCTTGAAATGATGCATCTCGGTGGTTGATCATTGTTGTTCTTTCCTCAGCTTGATCAGTGATTTGTGTTGGATTTTAAGATCTCTTATAGGTAAAGGACTGGAGAGAAATCTCTAAACCTTGAGCCTGTGACGAATCTGTTCTCTGCTGTAGGAACAACATTTTGTCTTGGGGGCATAGGGGTCAGAGTTGTCATAAATCTGATGTCTGTTGTCTTGCAGGAACGAGGCCTGAAGAGACATTTTCAACAGACATCTCTTGTCAGGTTGAGGTGCTAGCCCAAGGTTGAAAATGTGTGCTTGAATTCCAGACATATCTTTCTTTGATTTCATCAAACTTGAATGAATATAAACGGATTCATCTATAAGCGTGTTTTTGTTGTAAACACGATATCCCTTCGACTGAGTAGGAATATACCCACCATGACACTTGGGTTCCCCTTTTTTCTTTCATCTTATTCTAGATTTTCCACCATCTCTAGTTATGTAGCAATGTAGCAACCAAAGATGTGAAGATGTTTTATTGAAGGTTACCATGTCATTGATGTGTGAATATGACGTCATTCTCTGAGTGGTGATATGATGACTGACTATTTATGAGTATAGAATGCGGTTGCAACTGCTTCAGCCCAAAAAATGATATTGGACAGCTTAGAAGCTGAAAGCATTGTCTCGTGCTGCCTTCAAAACCAGAGTTTAAGTACGGTTTCGTCTTTCGACAACGCCGTTCTGTTAAGGAGTGCGAGGACCTATTTACTGTGGATGTTTGATGTTCAATGCCTTCTTCTTTGAAATAGGCATGGAGTGTCTTGTTCAAGAATTCCGTGCCTCTGTCAGTACGAACAGTAATAACTTGAGCTTGAAGATTGCGTTGAATCATCGTGAGAAAGTCTTTAAGAACTTCTGGTGTTTCATCCTTGGATCGTAGAAAAAGAGTCCAAGTGTATCTTGAGTAGTCATCAACAATCACCAGAATATACTTCTTCCCATTTATGCTTGCAAAACTAGCATCTGGAAAAACACACAAAAGTCCATGTGAAGCAAATTTAGCCGTCCTTTAGAACTAGGAACTGCTTTTGTCTTGAATGAACTTCTTTTTGCTTTACTCATTTCACAAGACGAACAAAGTTGATCCTTGACATATTTCAGCTTGGGTAAGCCATTCACAACATCTTTCTTTGAGAGTAAGGTGATGTAATCGAAGTTCAGATGAGAAAGCCTTCGATGCCATAACCATGCTTGAGTTGGTGAAGCTTTAGCCATGAAACAGATTGGAGTTGATGAAGTTGTTTCTTGAAGAGATATTGTGTAGAGATCAGATCCACGACTACCAGTTAGTAAATCGTTTCCCTGAAGATCTCTCACAAAACATGTAGATTTCCTGAAAGCAACCTCCAAATCAGCATCACAGAATTGACCAACCGAGAAAAGATTGTGATTGAGGCCTTCGACGTAATAAACCCGTTTGATCGTGACATTCCCTTGAATCAGATCTCCATAACCAAGAATTGGAGCAAACTGATCATTTCCAAAACGAACAGTACCCAGAAATTTCTCCACAAAATTACACAACAGCTTGAGATTGCCCGTCATGTGCTTTGTGCATCCAGAGTCAACAATGAATAGGATGAGTTGTACAATCTGCAAGAGAATTAGAGGACGATGGAACATTGGACAAATTGGATCCTAAGGAATTTGATATCTTCAAGACATTAGTTATCCTAGAGACAATGTCTATAGTGGGACTAATATTTGATGATACATCATTTTTCCTGATTTTAGGCATCCATATCTTTTTGGTCCTAAGAGGCTTTTGTGTCCATGTATAACCTGATGGACATCTCTTAGCTATCCACCATTTCCATTCCTGATTTGTATTCTCATACAACTCCTTATAGTAACTCTTGGATTTCTGAATAGTGGTATCTGATGCAACTGTTTTCTTATGGGGTGTTGCAACAGATTTGTTCGCTTTTCTCTTGGGTTTACTAGCACTAATAGGCACTACATTAGGCTTCTTAGTTCTAGCATTCACGTCTTTCAAGTATCGAGAAACACAAGCATCATGATTAGAATTAAACACACATTTTCCACATTCAGCACAAACAGCATTTACATTCGAAGTTCTGGAGTTTGAACTGTCATTACACGCAGTTACAGACTTTGTTTTCTTAGAAATACTAGAAATCCTATGATGGTCTTCTACTTCCTTCTTTTGAAACTTCACTTGACTATTGTTTGGCACGACCTTATCTTTAACTTGATAGCACTTAAGCTGTGGTCTGCTAACACTAGTAGTGTGAATTACTCCTGAAGATTTAGACATGTGAGGATTAGTATTCCTAGAAGCATGAGGCAACTGTGGTGTTCTAGTTTGTGTTGTGGTGGAGGCAATTCTAAACATTCCTGGTTTAAGCACATTTGTGTTTCGAACAGCTTGGTTTCTTTTCTGAGGCAAATTTTGTTGAGTGACTGGTTTAAACAAACCATCCGACGCATTATTTTTATTAACCGACTTATTCGTTTGAAAACTTCTCATTTCAGGAGAATTTGAAAAAGGAGTCGGTTTTCCTAAAACTGATGGTTTTGGAATCCGTTGAGCATTTGGTTGTCGAACAACAGATGGTTTATCAAACTGAGTTTCCACAGACTTTCCTTTTGTTACCAGAATGAGTTTCTTTAACTCATTTATCACCATGTTCTTGTCTTGCATTTGAGCTTTCAAATCTTGTATTTCATGATATTGTTCACGTTCTTTTCGAAATACATTTGAAAATACAATTGAAGCATTTTCTTTACAAACTGGGTATGTTTTCATCTGGTTCTTACATTGTTGGAGTAAAAAGATAGAAGTAGAAAAGAAAAAGAAAAGTTCAAGAGAAATCGAGTGTTTTTCAAGTTTAGCATAACTCTTTAAAAGCTTATTATGAACTTCGTTATTAACAGATTCAGTTTGTTTCGAAAGCTTTAGTGCAAGACATTCACATTCTTTGACTTTATGAAGATACAAGCATTGTAATTCAGTATAAGCATTTAAATCAGACAGAGAATGCAAATACGAACATGTAACATCTTTAGACACACACTCTTCGAGAAGTAGATCATAAATGTTTGAAAAATCAGCCTTTTCAAGATTCAAGGTCGTCCAACCTCTTTTTTTAAGGGATTTTAACGTACTTCATTATTTCATGCATTTCCGTTTTAAGTTCAGACGTTCTCTTTTTTTTTGTTCAAAGCGAGAAAAATATCATTTTGACTTTTTTATGAAAGAGGCATTAATAAGGTTTGTTATAAAAGTTCCATATCATGGAAGTGGGCTGGCACCCAAAAATAATCACTAGTATGTTTAAACCAAGTTTGATCAACAATTTTCCTAAATTGATTGATGTTAAATGTCATTTCGTTAAAAACTTGTCTACTTTTACTAATGGATTTTGAAACGGGTAGAAAGGCAACGTTTGTAGAATGTTGATTTTGTTCTAACAAACGGTTTTTCTCACATTGTCTTCCTAACTTTTTTGCACGTTCCAACTGATAAAGATACTCCGTGAGGTCCTTTAACGAAATTTCGATAAAGGGGACTATTCTGATTAGGTAATTTGGTTTCACTTTTTCTGTTATTCAATTTTGATCTACTCTCATTTTTAAGAGTATGGTCTCTTCCCTTTCAGGGACAAATCTGTTTTGCTTATGATCAGAATTATATTATGGAGTCTCTAAATACAACAGGCTTTTCAGATTGCGCCTTTCTTGAGGTTACCGGATTGGCAAATGTTAAGTCTACAATTATATGTTGCGCCATTTAGGTGTCTAACATATGAATTGGTCTGAATTTGGATGATTACGAGTATAAACAATTCGTTCAAAAAACTTTTAATTGTTTGTCCATTTCAATCATTTTCATATCTTTTTCTTCTTTAACTTTAAATCCGAATCTGACCTTGTATTTCTCTTGAGATAACCTTCCAGTTGCGACTTAGTTAAAAGACTCTTTTTGACTAAATCATCATGTTTCTGATCAAGAACTGGAATTTCATAGGCTTTTGTCTTTTAACCTTCTTTAATTTCAATGTCTTTTAAAGCTAATAGTCTTAGAGTTTCATTTAACTTTGTTTGAAGAATCTCATAATCAATCGTCCGGTCATTAAAGGCTTTGTACTTCTCAAACTCATTCTGTTTGTTCTGAAGTGCAATAGACATAACTATCCCGACAAACTACTGCCTCCTCAGAGCACTATGGTTTCATCAAGTGTTAGTTTTGCACTTTTCCCAATTCTAGAGTCATTGATGCTGTTTGCTTTTTTTATTGCTTTAAAATGTTTTGTTTTTCCTCCGTTCCAGAGTGTGTTTGAGTTAATATTAGCAATTTAAATTAGCAAGCGCCATCACGCTCATTAACAATGATACTACATTTTGATCAACTGATTATCATTAGTACATATATTTGATGAATTAGAGTTGATTTGCTATCATCCTTCTCCAAAAATATGTGTCGTTAATGGATTAGTGTTGCTCAAGAATGTGTCTCACATTGTTCGTACACATTACTTTCATATGATTTGTACCTGTTCCAATGGGTGACCAATAGAACTACTGGATTTTCTAGGTGAGATCTCTTGAATCTTTGCCATGTGCTGTAATGTGCTTTCCATTCCTGCTTCATCATCTCTTCATCCGTGTCCTCTAGCCAATCAGTCTGTGTTCAGGTTCTGAGGAACACCTTGTTCAGTTGTTTGCATCATTCATCATCTTTTCCTTGTGATACGCGTAGTCTTTGAACCGCTTTGGCTTCCTGCATTCCTTTGCATAGTGCCCATATCCCTTGAAAACTAGAAAAATTTCCTATCTCCAGAGAACGGCCCCCATAACTACTAGGCGGCCTCCTAATATATATGGGACCGCCAGGTATTTACGGGACCGCCATCAGAAGTCACAAATTTTTTACTATGGCTCCTGATTTTCTGTGCAATTAACTATTCTTTCTTAGATCCAGCTAAACCTTCTGCATTTTGTTAAACCACTTTTGGAATCCAAAAACTCAACTCTCATGCTTTTATACTTTGATATTTTCCTCCCTAATTAAATAAGTCATCCTCCCCACTTCTATCATCATCTTCATCTTCCTCACACCACTCTATCATGAAATCCACCAATACTTCCTCATCCAACCCTTCCAAGAAAATCAAACTTACCATAATCCCTCCTAGACAACTATTTGTCAACATATCTAGTGATGAAGATGTCACCACCACACCTTCTCCTACAACAACTTCTTCATCTCCAACTCCTCCAAATGCACCATCAAAAACCACATCCACTAATCAAACATCATCAAGTCAAGAGAACACATCTTCTTCCTTTCACTCAAAACTTTAAATCTTACCACCATCCTCAAATGAACCAACTTCTCCTCATCACTTGAACCCCTTGCTTGACAACATTTTGGATGTTCCTCCTAGACCTCTAATCCTTCAACCACTTCAAAGTCATCCCTCTTTGGATATCACACTCTCTTTGTCACCAATCACTCCTCTTGATCACATTCATGACACTCCATCACCACCATCTCCACCCCAACCTCAACCACCTATCATGGGTCAACTTGCATATGTTGCTCTCACAACTGAAACCTTTTCTTCACTTTAAGAGATGAACATCATGTTTGCTCATTTTAAATATCTTCTCATTACCGCAATCGCCTCTCACTTTCCACCACCACCTTGAAATATTTTCAAAAATACTCATAAATGCGTCACCAAAAATCTTTTGCTCAAAATTCATCCCCTATGAATCATGAATCATCTAGGACTTATCTCCTTTGTATGTTTATATTGTAGTGTAATTTATGGATTTATGTTTTCTTGCTTATCTTAGCTCTATTGTATGTTGTATGTGTCGTCTATTTATGTATGAGTTTCTTGATTGTTGAATGAAACTATATTTTGGGTGACTTAAATATAATGTGTTACTTTAAAAGATATTTGTCTTGCACTTGTACTTCTAACTTTGTTTTGTAGCAAAACAATTTTTATAAGATCAATCCCTTGGTGCCCCGAACAAGGGGGAGCTCACATCAAGGGGGAGTCTTGATATCGTTGATTTCTTTCTCACCTCTACAACTCGACGATCATCGTTTTTTAATTCAACAAAAAGGGGGGAGAAATGAAATAAAACTCATTAATAATTTGAAACCTTTATTTTTATTTAAAATGAGTTTATATTTTGTCATCATCAAAAGGGGGAGATTGTTAATACAAATAATGTCTAAAAACGTTATTTGTATTTTTCGACCTCTCATTGTTTTGATAATAACAAAATGTAAAAATGTTTACGATAAAAATAAACGTTCACAAATTATTAAGTGTGAAATTTCATTTCAAAGATTAGTGATCACTTAAGGTATGGATAAACAAAATCATTAAGCATGATTAGTGATCAAGAAAATATTTTTCGCTTAAACCTCACTTTTAATTCTACAAAAGTATTTTCTCAAAAATACATTTACAAAATATTTTCTAATTAAAATAATTTTTTTATTAAAAACTTAAAATTTGAATTTCAAATTTTCTTCCTAAAATGGAATGTTCCATAGCAGATACAACCTTCACCACAAAAAGACAAAAATAGGAGCGGAGTCTAGGGGCGACCCCCTTATAGGCCTGGAGGCCCCCATATATATATGGGGCCGCTGGGGCCGCCGCCAATTACCATTGAATTTCCCTGTCTATAAATACTAGTCCACCCTTTGCTGAAAATCATTCCTCTTTGCACGAAATTTTTCAGTCTCTTTTTTCTCTCTCTAAAACCTCTTTCTCTTACTAAAACTCTTGATCACTAACATACTTAGATCTTGTTTCAAGTGATCTAATCTCTTTCCTCTCATTCAAGTGCAAGAGAAGAACACTCGTATTCGTCAAGAAACGAAGTGTTAATTAGTGATCTCTCCTCTTTTCTTTTATGTACCAAACCTTTATTGTATTTATCTTGTGTATTTGTGTGATTCAGATATTGTATAGATCTGATAGTGTAGATCTTGTGAGTGTGTATATCTTTTCAAGTGGTAGATTGGTTCTAGCTAAGATAGGACTCAACAGTTAGCTTAGTGTCGGAAAATAACTTAAGTGTAGGAACCCAATTTACACTTTCACTTCATATTACGAATCACGAATCGAACCAAGAAAAGAGATAAAGAAAGATTGAGTTATTTTAGAGAGAGAAAGAAGAGAGAGGTTAGAGAGAATGAGAAAAAGAAGATTTTTATATAATGAAACAACTAGCTTTTTCTAAAGAAGAAAAAGCTTATATACCCCGTCACGTTAAAGGTACGCGCGGGATATTTAACTAGGACCCGGGCTCGGGTTTTGCTTGGGATTAAACCCGAAACATATACAATATTAGATTAACTATCGAGCCCGATTCCCGATACTTTCCTATTACAACGTTAACTAATTAATTGACCGAGACTAACATACATAATGAACGAACTTCATGTTTGACTCAATATTTTGAGGCTAACAATCTCCCCCGAAGTGAGTTCATTGATGACACTCCTTCATGAGATAAATGAGATTGCTTTTGTCGTTTAAGCTCATGTGGTCTTGGTCTTTCTCTTTGTTCTTTGTTGTAGGCTTGTTCCTTCATGCTTTGTGATCTTGACTTTGAGCCTTTGTCATTGTCTTTATCGTCTTTGCCATCTTGCGATCTTATGTCTTTGACCAACATGCTCATACTATTCATCATCTTGAAAGCTTTATTTTAGAGTTTACGGAAGTCTTAGTCTTTAAATCTTGAGCTTTCTAGATAGTATGTCTTCGTAGATTGAGCATTTAAATGGGATTGAGGTTGCCGTTACCACCGTTTGACCTGCAGGTTTACGTTAGTGATTGTAGGATCCCGTAATCACTTCATAACATATATTAATCACGAATCAAACTAGAAATGAGAAAGAGAGATTGAGTTGTTTAGAGAGAGAAAGAAGAGAGAGAGATGAGAGAGTTTATGGAAAGTGGAATTATTTAGAATGAAACAACTAACTTTTTCTAAAGAAGAAAAAGCTTATATACCCCGTCACGTTAAAGGTACGCGCGGGATATTTAACTAGGACCCGGGCTCGGGTTTTGCTTGGGATTAAACCCGAAACATATACAATATTAGATTAACTATCGAGCCCGATTCTCGATACTTTCCTATTACAACATTAACTAATTAATTAACCGAGACTAACATACATAATGAACGAACTTCATGTTCGACTCAATATTTTGAGGCTAACAACACTTAATACTGCTGGGCAAAACTTTTCAAAAGCAGCAGTATCAGTTAATACTGCCAGACCAATTAATACTGCCTACCCAAGACCAAATAGTGAATAGTGTAAGGACAACATCAAATATTTTTAATAGAGCACATTTACATGTTAGAAGACCCTTTAACAATTCTATAACAAATAAAAATAGTAATTTAAAAGAAAAAGTTAATACTGTTAAGGGAAATGTTACTACTACTGGGCCACTAGCAGCAGT
>BQNB010020862.1:0-37786 GCA_026074375.1 Tanacetum coccineum | reverse complement strand
TTCAATTTACACATTTCTAAGCAATATTTCAAGTTCAGCACTTTGTTGATCATGAGCATGGTTATCTTGTTCAACATTACCACTATTAATACCCTCATTTGGATCATCAAATATGATTTTACTATCAATTTGATCATCATCATATGTTGGCTTAATAGTTTCCTATTGCTCATGATAACTTTGTTCATGATTATTTTTAGAGATTAATCCTTCAAGAAAGCTAGATGAAGGATCTTGTATCTTATCTACAAAATCTAAGTCATATGATGGTTCCGCATCCGATTCGTTTGCAACTATCTGAATGTGAGCCATCATAATGCATGAAGTGTTACGCTCTTTAATATCAGCTAGTAAAAAATCATTCTGCTCCTCATCCAAGTGAATTCCTGCTTTGTCTTGTTTGGCCAAAAGTTGCTTGAAGTAGTTAGAATCACGAACTTTTGGCGTTGGACATTCTCTAGCATAATAACCCTTCTCTTTGCAATTGTAGCACTAAACCATTAGAGTATGTCCCGAATTAGCAGTTGTCCTTGGTACCCTCTAAATAGTTGTAGTGTTTCCATTTGTCGTCTGAACATAAGCAGTAGTCTGTAAACTCCCAACATTACAACTCATGTTTCTCCTTGCAATACCAACATTCCCCACATTCTTTGTTTGAACATCAACTCGACCATCTTGAACATAAGCTTGGTTGTGAGTATTAGAAGAAGTTCTGAGATGATTTTTTGTTGAAGTAGAAAAATGTTGAGTGATAGCACGAGTAAGAAACATCATAGCAGTTGTAAGTTTGTCTTCTTGGTCATCACATTATGGATCTCCTTGATAAGCATATGATTGTGTGTCATCATCGAAATCACTCACTGAAGAAGGATGTGTCACATAATAAGCCGGTGATGAATGAGAGTGAGATGGACATGCATATGTTTTCACAACAAGTGCAAAAGGATCATGTGCTTTAGCAGCTTGTTTTGCTCTGGAAGCATTCACGTTCACTTCATTTTGCTTGAGAAAGTCATACAAATGATCATATTCCACATCATGTAGATTGTGCATTAATCGAACCATGGTAACATATTTACTCCACTCTGGCTGAAGTGAATTAAGGAACTTTGTATTGATAGAAATCTGCTTTGGTAGAACCTCATGTCGATCCATGTAATTCATAAGATTTGAAAAGTGTTCATACATTGATTCAATAGATTTCCCGGTTACCGATGTAAACTTATCAAACTCATTATTCAAACGAGAATCTCTTTCTTGTTTGCTCAGTTCCTTGCATCAGACGTCTTACGCGATTCCACATTGCTTGAGTAGTTTTGCATGCATCGATAGAGTTATATATATCGTTTGGAATTCCCAAAAGAATATAGTCCTTTGCATCAATGTTAGCCTCGAATCGTAATTTATCATTACCCTCAAGATCTTTTTCCTCTTGTATTTGTTTGTATAGTTGAACTATAGGAGTGCCCGTAAGATTCCCTTGGTCAATTATTTCTTTCATTTAATATGGACCTTTGTCAATTGATTCTCTGAGCATTTTCTCATAGGCCTTTTTTCCATCAATATACCTCATAAAACGACTTTCCCACAACACATAACTTCCTTTTTCAAGCATCAGAGGATGAGTTTCAGAACCAGCATCCGCAATTGATTGCTGATGAGAATTTGTCATTTTGAAACCTCGTGTGTGTGAAACAATGTAGTATGGATCTTATGTAGACGAAAAAGAGTGCTTTGTGAAATTAATCGAAATAGTATAGTAGCGTTTAAGAGTACAACAATTCACAAATACTTGGAACTTCGATTTTGAACTTGTAATTTAGACTAATAAACCTAACTGAAATTGTCCAGTTCAACCGAATTTACCAGTCCAACCGAATATGACCAGTGCAACTGAATTTTACCAGTCCAATCGTATATGACCAGTCCAACCGAATATGACTAGTCCAACCGAATTTGAGTAGTTTAACCGAATTTGACAAGTCTAACAAAAAATGACCAGTCCAACCGAATTTAGCAGTTCAACCGAAAATGACCAGTCCAACAGAAATTAACCGGTCCAACTGAATTTGACTAGTCTTATAGAAAATGACCGGTCCAACCGAAATTAATCAGTCTAACCGAATTTGACCAGTCTAACCGAAAATGACCAGTCCAACCGAAATTAACCAGTCTAACTAAATTTGACCAGTCTAACCGAAAATGAATAGTGTAACCGAAAATGACCAGGTTAATCGAAATTGCCAGTCCAACCAAATTTGTGAAATTCGGTTCAAGCGGTTATTTATCCGAGTTTTAGAGCAGTTACAACCGAATCTGTGAAATTCGATTCCAACGGTTATTTATCTGAATTTTGAGGCGGTTACTTAATCGAAAGTGATAAAACTAATGTTTTTCCAACCAAATTTACTCAAAAACGTTTTTACCGCCATTTTTCAAAAATCTTAAGCTTACAATGTACATATCTTAACCGAATTTCATAAAAAGTTACGTTTTTACTACAAAAGGTTAATCGAAAATCACTAATTTGTTATTAAACATCAACCAAAATCGATCAAATCATCAAACCACTAATAACCATAACCGAAATTCACCAAAAATACTATAAGCCTCAATCGAAATTGTTCAAACTATTACAAATTCCAATCGTATCTGATTCAACACATCAAAATCTCAACCGAAATTGATTATTAACCAATCAAAAGAAGTAATCACCACGAAAAACTTTATACAATTATTAAATCAACTCGTGTGTCAACCGAATTTGTTCTTGAACCGAGACACATATGAATTGAAACCAAAACTCACAAAAACTAACACTCTTAATTCTCTATTGGCGTATGATACCACTTGTTAGGTCATTTAGATGTTATTGAATCACACATAAGGAAGGTTAAGCATGAGAGGGATTAATAAGATATAATGTAAGGAAGAAAAGATGAAGTGAAATTAGAGAAAAAATTTAAGAAGGTTACAATGGATAATGTTTTTACTTACCTCCCTTCTAGTAAGGGAGGGTATTTATAGTGTGTGATTAATACACACTTATTCTCTCTAATCTACTCTTAATGGGCTAATTATCCTTAATTAGACCCATTAAGCCTTATTTCAAAACTTACTAAACTAAAAACTAACTAAACGTTCTAAAATAAAGTAAAACTATTTATTACATATAATCGAAATTTTTTGTATTCCTAACACAGATACTCGGAGATCCATCTAAACCCATAATGACGAGAAACAAGCTTTCCACTGATGCTGAAATGTGTGTATATTCTCTTACCGTAAGTCTTCTAGAACCAAGCAACATTAAAGAAGCAATGTCAGACCATAGTTGGATTGAAGCTATGCAGAAAGAGCTACATTAGTTCAAAAGATTAGAAGTCTGGGAATTGATAGAAATACCAGTTGGCATAAATGTAACTGGTGTTAAAAGGATTTGGAAGAACAAAACTGATGCAGAGAACATTGTTATAAGAAACAAAGCTCGTCTCGTTGCTAAGAGCCATTGACAGAATGAAGGCATAGACTTTGAAGAGTTGTTTGCACCAGTTGCTCGTCTTGAGGCAGTTTGAATGTTTCTGGCATATGCGGCACACAAGGGCATAATTGTATATTAGATGGATGTTAAAACCGCTTTTCTCAGTGGTCTACTGAAAGAGGAAGTGTGTGTGAGCCAACTAGACGGTTTTATGGATCCAGAGTTCCCAAATCATGTCTATCGCCTCAAAAAAGCTTAATGTGGTTTAAAACAAGCATCGATAGCCTAGTATGACAAATTGTCTTCGTTCCTAATTGCTAACCATTTCACTAACAGTATTGTGGACTCGACTTTATTTACAAGGAGGGAAGGGGATGACATTTTGTTGGTACAAATATATGTCGATGATATCATATTTGGATCAACAAATCAAAATTTTCAAATCGTTTTGCAAAACTTATGAAAAATAATTTTGAGATGTCAATGATGGGACAAATGAAATTTTTCTTAGGTTTACAAGTCCATCAATCCCCAAGAGGAATTTTTGTGAATCAATCCCAATACGCTTTAGAAATTCTGAAAAAGCATGGTATGGATGAGTGTGACATGATTGGTACTCTAATGGCCATAACTCCCAAACTAGATGTTGATTTAGAAGGTGTACCCACAGATCAAACTAAATATCATAGTATGATTACGGGCCTTATGTATCTCATACCTAGTCGACCTGATATTGTGTTTACAACTTTCTTTTGTGCTCGATTGTAGCACCCCCAATTTCGGATAGCAGCGAAAGGCAACTGAGGGTACTACTTCATAGCACAAAGTACAAGTTACATAAAACGACCACTAAATGAGACGTTTTGAAAAGTTACACATTCAATATATTATAACATCAGATTTACAAAGTACGAGGTCCCAACAGTTCATAATCAATTTTAAAGAAAAGTTATCAAATGGTAACGGTAATGCAAAGCCTTCAAAATATGTCATGCAACTTCCTGCCAAGCTAACACCTTAAGGACCTGAGATAAACATGCTAAAAACATCAACAAATAATGTTGAGTAAAATTCGTAGGTTTATAAGTAAAATAGTAGATCACAAGATTTCAAGAATCTATCCTTATAAAAGATTCAGCCCCTAAATTTATTGGGGCTGTGTCATTAAAGGCTTGCAACTCATTTGCTACTTTCATTCTCCGGTATCCATTAAATTCCAATGGTTCAATTTCTAAGTCTTAATGGTTTTTATCTTTTCAATTGCTTATCAATGATCATACAGTGTCCTTTCATTTGCAGTCAATTAATGTCCATATTTCTAACCTAAGACATTGAAATATATAAATAACTCATCATCCCCATAACCAAACTCCCACCACCACCCAACCAAATCCATAACATAAAAGAAAGATCCATCACAGATCTTGAACCGAAACTGAATGTGTGCATCCTTTTTGGTCAAAAGCTTCAAAACAAAATGAAAAAAAGGGATTAAAAGAGAAATAACATAAATTAACAAGAACCAACCAATACTTACCCCAACTTGATCTAATGACATAACTAAAACACAAAAACTCCACTATTTTATCCCATACTACTCACTATCAACAACCAAAACCGACACATACAATCCCATCAAAATAACTAAAACCACGAAGACAAATAATTCAAAGATCTCAGATTTGATAAACTCGGGCATAAATCTTTAAAGACCCTATGAGTTTAAACAACTTTCATCATGGATCTATAAGAAGATGACCTTCTTTTTCAATATGCAAAAGTGTAAAGAAAGAATATAACAATTATGCTATATCTTCTCTCTTTGTTTCGATCAAAGAAAACAAAAAACGGAAGACAAATACAATCACCTACCTGAGACCTTTCACAAGATCTTAAAACTGAAAAAAAAGATGTGATTCTTCATTCGTGGGAGGTTTGTATGTTGTCTTACGTGCGGCTTCATGAATGGCAGGTCCAACGAGGATGAGAGTTTCCCTTTATGTAATATTCTTTGAGTTGATCAACAACCTTCTTTTGTTAAAACAAAAGCAGCCGGACAATTGGGTTCATTCAAAACCAAAAAAAAGTGACGGAAAGGTTTTTTGCAGCCGTACAATTCGTTTGTTATTGCCATCACTCATTGTGTTTTGGTTAACGAGATATAAGGTTGAGATGATTAAGATACGAGTTTTTTTATAAAGTGACAAGGAGAAGTATGATCTATGAAATGGATGAGATTTGTTTGGTGATTGAGAGAGAAAGGATAGTGGGGGCGGTTGTGATTGAGAAAGTATATAGTGGGGGTGGTTCTATCAGAGTGATTAGGGCATGGATTATGTGAGAATATTAGGGTACCGACACTTTTTCACATTTTTACATAAATTGGACATTCACTTATCCAAATATTGCAATTGGGCTTATTTGTTTTGTGGGTAAGTATGCAACTTTTTTTGTGTAATCTTACACACGTTCACCAATACTTGCATTATTACTATCAAAAATGATGATCCAAATATTGTACATGTTAAATAAGCTAATTAAGGACTGTATATTATTTTGATTTTTGACCAACAATATCAAACATTTTCTTTTAGCAGTGTCATCTTTTTATTAAATTATTTCTAACATATTACTTACTTGCAACATTTCACAAATACACTTACCAATGAATTCATCATGCATACTTTATATTGGAAATTTTAAAAAAAAAACCCTTCTAACATATTACTTACTTGCAACATTTCACAAATACATTTACCAATGAATTGATCATGCATACTTTATATTGGAAATTTTAACGAGTTATTATTATTATTAAACCGTCTACCGGAACCAAAAATGAGTTAACTATCCGAAACATCGAACGCATACCCTTTCAATTGATGAAATCAAACCCATGATAAACATTTATGTTTATAAATGAACCGTGAATAAAAAAATATAGTAGTAACAAGAATGAATATGTATAACCCATCGAACAAAGGGATCTACATTTGGCAAAATCACGCTGCAAGCGACCATTATACGCACACCATGCAAAAAAAATTGACACAAGCCGTGTGCAACGCACGGGTCTGCATGACTCGTAGTTTACTAATGTAACACATACAAAAGTCAAAAGCATTTATTATTGCACTAAACTCATGACATCGAAACCTTAACGTTACATGCAAACCCCAGTCTATTAGATTCGTGCCTCTAAATTAGATGTTTTGCCAAAACACCCAAGCACTACCTCAAATGAAATGTGTCTGTTTGACATGGTAAACATGTGTTACATACCCGGACGGGGGTGGTAAACCCCAATAGATCTATCCACAGCATTTGTGCTTACACAAAATAATTAACGGTTCATGATAATAGGGACTTCATGGCAGTAGTGATACTTAGGCAATAATAATATCAGGATAAGCATACAGTTTTAAAAACTTGCGTCCATAAGTAAAAGTAGCATGGATCTCCCCCAAGTAGTTTATAAAGCATTAAATGAGTAAAAGTGGGGCTATGAACTCACCTTAAGCAATATGATATAAATATCGAGAATAAAACGTCGGGGAGCCAGGTAAAATCCTAGAAGCAACCTAAAAATAATGTCGCGTCTTAGGTTTATAAAATTTCACGTGAATAAATGCAAATGAATTTTTATAAATTTTTTATGTAGTTTATAACATTGTACTTAGAGTTTATTTGGTAAGCCCAATAATATGGGTTGTTACGATTTTCAGAATTAGTCCAACTTTAGTTGTCTATATCTCCTAAACCGTAAGTGTTCATTATTCGGTTCTTACGTCCACGGAAAGGTAATTGAGTCTATTTATCCGATATGTAGGTCCGACCACTTCGGTTTTTATGTAAATGGTGTCAAATGGTTAAAACATTTTTAAGTGATAAAGCTGTTAATTTCCAGATTATATCAGTCCTGCGAAAAATGTCGTAACTCCTAAATTACAAGTCCGTTAGGGCTGGTTCAACTGGCCAAATTTAAGTTAAGATGTCCTCTACATTTTCTCTTTTTATACCAATAGTGGGTTCTGTACAAGTTTAAAGAGTTTTTAGCCAATGAAAATCTGATGTGCAAATCTGGACTACTTTTACCGTTTATTTTCGAGTTTAATCATTGGGTATCGTCACGACGAGTGCCACCCGGGGAATCGAAGCCAAACATGGACCTACAACCCTATATTTTTATCTAAGCCTTAAAGTCCATTTATTTTTATAGGTTACATCATTCATCTTACTGATCAAAACTGTCCTAATAATTGATGCTAGAAATCATGTTTTTCCCAAGTTTCTTGATCTAAATATTAAGTACAATGTATATTTTATGAAATAAATATATGAAATATGTATATTACATATTAATCTCAGAAATGAAATAATGAATATGAATAAAGTTACAAGTGAATAAGAAAATAGAAGTAATCCCTTACAAAAGAGAAAAATGATGATGTTAATACAAGAGGTTAACCAAGACTTCAACTAGTTTTCTTTAACCCAACACAAATAATCCTTGCCACTTTTACCAAACCAAGATGAACATCAACCTTAACCCATGAATATGATGATGATTTTTGAAGTGAATAATAACAAGAACACTAGCTAAATTATAACCTTTCAATCCTTAGATAATTTTTACTAGCAAAATCAAGTTATAAAGTGTGTGTTTGTGGTGAAATGAGGCGGCACAAGAGAGAGCACAAGAAGGATATTTGTTTTGAGAGTTAAGTACATTTTTGGTCCTCGTGGCTTGGTGCGTTTTTCACTTTTGGTCCAAAATTCAAAAAAGTTTTGGTTTTGGTCTAAAACGTATAGTTTCATTCCACTTTCAGTCCAATTTCGTTAACCCCGTTAGTTTGACTTGTTTGACTGTATAAAATGACTGAAATACTCTCATTCTTATATTGTGAAGTTACAAAGCTTCCCTTTCTTTATTATTATTATTATTATTATTTTATTTTATTAATTTTTTTTATATAAACATCACTTTATTAGAAATTCATAGGATTTACAAAAAATTAGAGGGGAGCCGAGATACTATCTGAGCCCTCACTCCTTTAGCAATAGCGAAACTAATCATATTAAAAATATGAATAGCCGCACGTGCCCCAATATCCTGAGTTATGGAGAACTTCCGGATCCGCTTCAGCAAGGTAACCGCATCTGCCTCTAATTCTCCCAAGGACAAGACTAATCCTTTTATTATTATTATTATCATTATTATTATCACAAACACATCCACATTTTTACACAATCTAATCCATCAAAATTAAAATACACACAATAAAAGAAAACCCTCATCTTCATCATAAAAACAAAACCACAGTAAAAAAAACTCCTCCTCCTCTTCATCATTTTCTTCAAATAAATTCGAACAAAGCGATAAACTTCACCACAAAACCCCAGTCAAAACCATATCTAGCCCATTTCCATTTACCCGAGTATAATAGAAATAATATTCTAAAATTGACATAGATAATACAAAGACTTTGGCTTAAGAGTCAGCTCAATTACCAACAACACTTCACTCTCTGCTCATCTATTTCGTAAATCTCATTTTTATTTTTGTTTTAAACTGTTCTTCGTAAAAAATCTTCATTTTTTAGTTTCCTTTAATTCCCAGATCTTCCTTTTTTCTTTTAATTGTTTTTGGCTGTGAAAGTTAGATATAAATAAACAATTTCTTTTAATTGTTTTTGGTGGTGAGGCGCGGCTGGGGTGGTCGTCAGTGCTCGAGGTGGTTGGTGGGTTACATATAGATATGTGGCGGGTTGTGTTTTGAGATAGTGGGGTGAGAAAAAAGAAAGAAATAGGAGGTTGTGATGGGCGACGACGGCGGTGGTGGGTGTTATATCTGGCGGCAGCGGTGGGTGTTGGTAGCCGGTGGTGGTTGGCAAGAAGGGATTAAGAATCAAGGAGTGGAGAGGTTGTATGTTTTTGTGTGTTGGTGTTTGTAGATTTGAGATCATAGTTTATTGTGTGTGTTTTTTATGGTGAAAAAGGTTAATGAAAAGGAAGAAAAATAAAAAAAAGGTATACTAATAATAAAGAGATAGTGTGAGTTTGTGGGTCCCACTAGTTATTTTAATAGGATACAATGAAAAGACGAGAATACCTTCTTATTTAACAGTCAAACAGTCAAAATTGACGTAGTAAACGGAATTGGACTGAAAGTGGAATGAAACTATGCGTTTTAGACCAAAACCAAAACCTTTTTGAATTTTGGACCAAAAGTAAAAAACGCACCAAACCACAAAGACAAAAAATGTACTTAACTCTTGTTTTGATTTTGTGAGAAATGAGATAGTAGTGGAGAAGACTAGGTTCATCATGTAAGACATGCAAATCATAAAGGACAAGTGTCCCTTATGATTCTTAAACATGACACATAATGAAAGTTGGTTAAACACCACATGGACACATGTCCATGTGGTTTTAGCCATGTATTTTAAGGGTAGAAGGAGGGATTATGGGTTTAATTTTTGTGTTATATTTTGTATAAGTAGGTATTGTTTAGGCTAATGTGTAAAAAGGTAGGGTATTGCAAGAGTTAAAACGCAAACACGAAGGGTAAACGCAAAAGTAAAAAATAAAAAAAACAACATATAAGGTACTTATATAAAATGATAAAAATGCATAGAGCATGTTGACTAATATTTAGTCTAGATTCAGGTTCACGTTTAATATACGTTTTACGACGTACGTGGGATAACCTATCCGGTTACTCGTAAAATTTTAATTTACGCAAAAACTAAAATAAATAATAAAAGTACTAAGTTAAATAATGACTTGAAATTTACGGATTGCTACATCGGTATCAGGCACGGCCGATATACACCTCAAAGAGTTAAAACGGATATTTCGATAACTAAAGAAGACCATTCATATGGGCCTCTGGTATCCAAAGAATTTCGGGTTTAAGCTAACGGCCTATTCAGATGTCGACCATGTAGGTTGTTTAGACACTTGTAAAATCACATTAGGAGGAGCACGGTTTCTTATAGATAAGTTGGTCAGCTGGTCATCGAAGAAACATGATTGTACCGTTGTATCAACGGCTGAGGCTGAATACGTGTCATTGTCTGCATGTTGTGCTCAAATGATTTGGATGCGTACTCAATTGTTGGATTATGGCTTTCGCTTTGATAAGATCCCGATGTACTGTGATTCAAAGAGCGCAATTTCCATTTCATGCAATCTAATCCAACACTCACGCACCAAGCATATATTATCCGGTATCATTTTATAAAGGAGCATGTTGAAAAGGGAACAATATAACTTTACTTTGTCAAGACTGATTACCAGTTAGCGGATATTTTTACCAAAGCACTTGCAAAAGAAAGATTTGAATTTCTTTTCCACCGACTTGGTATGAAATGTTTGACTCCAAGTAACTTTGAATGTCTTGACTAATTATTTGCTTGAAAAAGTCAAACATAAACAATTTTGTGTAAATAAATTTTCAAAAATAAATTACAAAAATAAAAAATGCAAAAAAAAACATTGTCTTTGAAATTTAAAAAACAAAAACTCAAATAAAATTTGGAAAATATAAAATATTAGTTATGTTTTACAAACACAAATGTCTCCACTACTTTTCACAGATTCAACATCATGTTTTTCTCAAAATACTCTTTGAATGTGTAAAAATGATCATAACCTGAGAGAGAGTTATTTATATGTCAAAATGGTTTGTCACCGTGTAAACATGAATTTATATAAAATTTTCATTCACAAAACTAAAAAGAAAAAAATTTGTTTTGTATCACCATCTTCAGAAAATCACAAGGATTAAAAAGAAAAAGAAAATAATGACTTCTCGAATATTTTGTTGCAAAATGAAGCACTTTTTAAAATAAGTATTTATTCGAGGGGGAGTTATAAAAAAATTTCGTGAAAACCCGGGTTTGAAAAAGAGAAACAACAATCTTGGACTTACTGTGTGAATGGATTTAACTCGAAGGGGGAGTTTGTGATAAATTGATATTTTAAATAAATCACAAGGGGAGTTATGGGACTAAATTGGTAAAAAAAAGAAAACTAAATCCTAAGTCAAAATTGGTCAACACCGAATTCAGAAAAATATAAAAGGGGTCAAACTTAAGAATGAGGTCCTCATTTTTTATTTACACTTAATACGATTTCGGACTTCCTCTCTTTGATGAATTCAGAACTTATCCTCATTTAATTCAAATCGTTGCAAACCGTTTTCGTCTTCAAAAGTAAGAGTTTAAATCAATTGTATATATTATTTTGAGTATTATATTGTGTTATGGAATGTTAATTTACCCAAATGGCATGATTTTGGTAGTCTAGGGTTTTGGTGTTTAAAGTTTTGATTAAGAACGTATTAGGGTTCGATTGTTTGTGCGAATAATAGAATAGGTTTCCCACATAACGTTTGATTGATATGTCATTACCTTAATACTTGTTTTAAACAAATTGAATGATTTCGGAATTGTGGTTTTACGAATGCGGTCTTATGCTTCATGGTGAACTCGGATTAATGCAAATGATTTAGGATAAATTTCATTTGATTTAGGTGTTTCTAATCCTTGTACGAATTCGGAATTTAATTGCTTAGATTTATCAAAGTTATGAATTCGGAGTTATAATGGTTATAAATTAGGTATTATACGATTTCGGTCTCACAGTTAAAAGTCAAATATATGAATCCGGAATTAAGTTGGACCGAATTTTGTTTGGGCCTAATTTTTGTTAATAGACTGTAGTGCGATTTCGGATTGGACTTAAGATTTTTTTTGGGGCTTAGTATGATTTTTGGGCTTTTCACTAGAATGGGCTTATACAATATGTGTTAATGGGCTTAAATGATTAAATGGGCTTAATTGAATAAATGGCTTATGTGGTAAAATGATAAATGTAGTTAAGGTTCGTGTTTGTATATCGAATGTTGTTGTTAGCAATCTAGATTGCATCCGGTTTCGACCGTTGTTAGTGATCTAATGACCATCCGGTTTCAAAATAAGAATACGTTATTTTTAGCTATCTTTTTCATTTAATGTGCTTGTATGATTTTGATGCTTGATAGTTTGGATTAATCATGATTAAATGAGTTGGAATTTTGTGCAAAATACAAGAAAAGTGTTCCAATGTCTGTAATAGTTTCAAAGTCTCATGTTTCATAAATAAATCAACAAAGATTGAGTGACAAGTTTTCATAAACTCAAAAACAAAAAGAATGTTTCAGAAAATATGATTTATATAGTTTAAGTCAAGTATTTCTATATCAAATAACGTTTTGTTAGCGATCTAAGTTGCATCCGGTCTAGGGTACTTGAAAAACGTTGTTAGCATCGTTCGAGTTTCATCTGTTTGAGAGTATTCAAAAACCGTCATTAGCAGCTTGGTGACCATCCGTTTTAGATATAAGAATATTTCGATCTATAACTATATTATTCATTCAAAGTATTAAGTTTTTGAAAACTTCATAAGCGATGTTTGCAAATTCTCATATTCTGTTAAAAAGTAAGAAATGTGTTGTCAACATGATACTTTTTCTTAAAAAAAATTAAGAATTTGAAGGGCAATTCTTGAATTTATCACAGAGTGTGTCATTCAAAATCAAAGAATCTATTCATTATTCTTGAAAAAGTATCATTACACAAAGCTTTTTGGTGAGGAAACACAAAACAGAAAGAGACAGAAAATACGTACGCGAAAAAGCAAATGAGAGTATGTACGAAAAAGAAATGCATGAACATACAAATGAAATAAAAAGAATAAAGCATATGGCATGTGCATGAAAAAGCAAGAATGGCACACGAGAAAGGAACAGATTAAAAATATGTTCAAAAAAAATTGCCAAAACATATAAAACAGACAGGGTGGAAAGAGACATAAAAATGTTATGTAAATAAATTCATTGTTTCTGAAGTAACACACTCTTGTTATCACATATCATTCATTCTGTCTCAGGCTCAATCATCTTCATAGATTTTCATTGTTGTTCAACTTGTACCAGTGGAATTCCAGATTACCATTGCAAGTGTAACTCAAGGGCTATACTACTAAACTTACCATGTCCCAAGCCATGCAAGATTATAGGTGAACTTCTCAACATTCATCCACTTCGAGGTGCTTTGACTCTATATGCACCTGCACCAATAATCTACATGTAACAATTCTGGTATACCAGTCAGAATGGTCCAAGATGAAAAGGATGTTATAAGATTTAGGATTGATCAAAAGCAGGTTGATTTATTTCTTAATCCCTTTTGCACCATACTACAACTTCCACAAGCACCAACACAAAAGCCTTTTATACGACCAACAGATTTTATGACTATTGAGAAGTTCTTAAAGATTGTCGAGAATGAAGGAGGTGTTCCTATTGCTATAAAGTTTGCTATCAAGAGTCTTACTCAGTGATAAGTGCTTAATTACACATATCTTTTACCTCTAAAAACGAGCTTAAATGACCAAAAACAGACAAAAACTGCCAAATATATGTTTGTTTTGCATTTGTATTGTGCAGGAAGTGGATATCAACAAAAAGACAGAAAACCAAGCCAAAATGACAAAACTGAGCATGGAATGGAAAAGACTGTGCAAAATCAAGGCCAAAGTCCAAAAATGTCAAAGTCAGAGTCAATACTAAAGAATCAGCAGTCAAACCGGAGCCGGAACTGAAGAATACTATTGGATGCAATCTTAACCCATCTGATGGGCCGGGAAAGCCCAATAGTATATTTATGAAGACTGTGAAGACCAAATGGGCCCTCAATCAATTACAACAGCCCATTTGTGTGCAATTGACAAAGACTGTGAAGACTTTGAAGGCCCAATCCTAGCCCAGTTACAGCCAATCTCAGCCATTGTACACACAAAACCCACTCCATAACCTTATTGGGCTTGAAAAAGCCCAATAACCAAACCTGTACCTTATTGGGCCCAAACCCAAACCCAGTGGGCCCAATACAAGCCCAAGCCCAACAAAAGCCCAAAATCCTTTTTTATTAAACTTTAGGGACTAAAGTTGTCATTTTTAAAAGTTTTTTATAATTAAAAATGATAAAAATAAAGAAAAGGGCCAAAAATGCCAAAGTTTAAAAGTTTTTTATAAAGAAAAATGGTTTAATAAAACACAAGGGCTGATTTTGCAATTTACCTAAAGTCTCTTTTTAACTCTTTAGATATAAACCAGAGGGACCATTTTTGTAATTCACCAAAACTTCTTTATTTCTTTTAGTTATAAAAACGGAGGGACTAATTCTGTCACTTTCTAAACTAGCTTATAACTATTTTGTGGGGCTAAAATAGAAATGAATAGAGAGTGAGAGTTGAGGGACCATAATTGCCTCTTCCCCAAAGTTATCTTTTAAACCTGTAACCACATACTGTACCCTCCCCGTACCCGCCAAAACCTCAAACCCCCATTTCCCACGGTTTCACGCCCAAAACCACCTCCCAAGTACTCTCCCAGCTCACCCCTCACCTTTCCCCACAACCCAATGCCCCTATAACCCTTTCCCTGCCAAATTCACACAACCCGAGCACCCCCATCAATGGCTAAGATGAAGAGAAGCCCATGGAGGGCTAGGATTGCCTTGGAAAGTGTTGTACACTCACAGCTAGCACAGCCCAAGACAAAGAGAAGGCAAAAGAGCTTGTATAAAAGGAAGAAGATCAAGCCGAACACAACACACCATTTTTTTATCTTGTTTTTACTTTCCTTAGTGTAAGATTTAATTAAGATTGCTTTTAAATTGTTGTATTCAGTTATTTTCTAAGTTTTTGTTGTAATACTTGCAGTTTAATAAAAGTTAAGAGTTTTTTGAGAAAATTGCTATTGTCAAAATTTCAAGCATCATTTAAGCTGTTTAATTCTGTTTAACTTGTTTAAACATGTGTTAAGAGTTATTAAAACTCACTTGTAATCACCTTTCTTACCCTTATTTCACCAAAATTCAGTTAAAAAATCGATTTTTATATAAATAAGGGGGTGTTTGGTTTAGTCCCAAAATGGGTCATATGGGTGTTGTTATGGATCAAGCTCACTCAGCCAACTTTGGCTGAGTGTGTAGGGGTAATCAAGCCACTTAAACCACCATTTTCAGTTTTAAAATAAGTTTTTAAGTGCCTTTCTATATTCTGTCAAATTTGGAATAAGTTAAATTGAGCTTAAAGGCTCAAGCTGCTTATGCAGCTTAAGCACACTTTTGTGTGCTTGTTGTTTGTGTTTCTAGCCAAATAAACCAACCTTGTTGCTGTCCCTTTGGTTTGACCAAGTTTAAGTCAAAATTTGGCTTTGCAATTTTTTTTTAGAACCCTCCTTTTTAAGCCACAAATTCAGCAGCTTATATTGTTTCCTAAGCTCTCAAATTTTGGAAATAAGCTTAATTACATGCCCTTTTAATCTGTTTGTATTTGGTTTTGGCCAATAAGCTCTTAAGAGCTTATTTTCATAAGCTAAAAAAGCCCCCTAGCCACTGTTGCATTTACCCTGGTGCTGAGCACCTCATTTCAGCCCCCTTTTTCTAGCTTATTTGATTCTAAGCCCTAGGTTATTTTTGCTTTTTCTTGTAGCTTATTAGTTCCCCTTTAATTCCCCAAAATTTCTTAGCTTAACTCACCCTCTAGTATAGCTTATTTAGCCCTTAAAGTAGCATTATTTCTGTTTTATATTAAAACTGTTAATTTAGCTTAAATCATTTCTAGCTTATTTTAGGGCTTATTCTAGATAACTTAGCTTATTTTAGGACTCCCCTATCCCTATTTATCTGTCCCCCATAGTTTAGCTTATTTTGTTAGCTTAAACCTCAAAGAAAAAGCAAAATAAGCTCATAAGCTTATTTAGTTTCTGTCAGCCCATAAGCTCACTTTTCTAGCTTATTAAGCCAGTAAAAAGCATAAGTGCTTTTACAAAAGTTACTCCCCTCAAGCCCCTTAACAGCTTTGCTTCTTTAGCTTTTTGCTAATAAGCACTTTGGACCCACCTTGCAATCGGGGTCCACTTCAGGGACCATTTGTGTAATTTTGTCTTTTCTAGTTAACATTGTTAGTCCCTGTGGTTAGTTAGCCTGTTACCCCGTTTGTCCTTGTGTCCTTTTCACTGTTAGTCCTTAACAGCAGTTAGTTTATTTAATTTAATAATTAAAAGAGGTTTAAATTTAATTAGTTTAATTACTTTTAATTGTATTTAGTAAAATTTGGGCATTTTTATTTTTTAGATTTGTTAACTTTTTCTGTATTTAATTTTTATTTTTTTAGAATTTTTTATAAACTTTTTTTTTTGTCTTTTTCTATTCTTCTAGTTTTAATTTGTTTTTTATTTTAAAAATTCATAAAAAATCCAAAAATTTATAAAAAAATATTTTTCTGTTTTTACAAATTTTCTTTTGTCATTTAGTGTTAGGAAAATATAAAATTAGTGATGTTAGGCTTTATTTGTTCTTAAATTACAGTTTTAAGACCGTTTTACCGGGTGCGTTTTACCGTTTCTTTTCGTTTTACATTCAAACGACCTCCGTTTTAGTTCTAGTTTTCTTTATTTTTCAAATTAAGTTAATTAGAATTTAATTTTGATTTTTAATTTAATTTAGCATTTATTTTTCTTAATTTTTAATATTTAGGTTTCCCGATACCTAATTTTGTTCCCCGTATTTAATTTAGATTTAATTTTAGGATTCCCCTATAACTAATTTTGTTTCCCGTAGCTTTTAAGATCCCCATTTCCTATATTTGTTTCCCGTAGAGTAAATTAGATTTTATTTAATTAATTTTAGTTGTAATTATATCAGTGTTCATATCATATATTCTCCATCAGTCAATTTCTCTTCAAACCAGGATAATTTTCAATTGCAGCCTCGTTGGGACATACGACCGGGAATATCTCTTCGGAATCTTTTTATTATTGATTTGATCTCATATATTTTTTCCTTTGTATGGATTTTGACTTTTTCCCTTTTGTCAAGGGTAAAGAGGTTTGGATTTGGACCTAGTATTTGTAGTATATGATATACTATTTTGCGAATCAGTGATAGTCTTGGTTAAATATTTGTAGGTTATTCTCCCGTTACCGGGCTTGCAAAACCTCTTATGTACATGAGTTAATTGTTAGGCTGCTCATCCTTTTATTATGCAGGATAATAATTTTTATGGGGTCGTACCCCTTTACATGCGCGTCTTACCAACATACATAAATAACTTTACAAAGTAAACACATAGTACAAGTTTTTTTGTGAAGGTAGCTAGGCTTCACGTTTTATTTATTAAAATTATAAAAGGCATTACATAAGAGAAAGGAAATTCAAATATTGCCCATTCCGCTGCGAAGCTCGCGTGGGTAGGGTTCTTACATTTCATGAACATAACACTTTTTTAGATTGCGGACGTTCCAAGTCTGCGGAAGGAGTTTTTCGTTGCGGTCCTTGAGCTTGTATGCTCCTTTGCCTAGTGCTTTCGTTACTTCATACGATCCTTCCCACTTAGGGCCTAGCTTCCCTCCATCTTCTGCGTGGTTGGCATCATTGCTTCGGTACACAAGATATCCTGGCTTAAAGCTTGTGTTGCGGACCTTGGAGTTATAGTATTTTTCCATCTTTGCCTTGCTTATTGCCTCGCGGATTGCTGCTTGTTCCCTTTTCTCCTCTAAGAGATCCAAGTTAAGCTATAGGGCTTCCTCATTTTGTACCATGTCTATCTCTATGGTTCGCAGGGTGGGCATGCCAATTTCTGCTGGAATCATTGCTTTCGTTTCATAAGTCAAAGAGAACGGGGTGTCCCCGTTACTTGATTTGATCATGGTACGGTGCGCCCATAGGACGTGCGAGATTTCCTCCATCCAATCCTTGCTACCTTTATCCTATTGTGCACTTTAGCCTTCTCCCAAAATTTTGTGTTCCGATCACGTTCCACCAAGCGTTGGTTTTGCGGCAATGCTTGACGGAAGGCGAAGCGCTGGGGTTATTCATATTCTGTACCCAATCTTGTTGGGGGGGGGGATGGGGTCTAGCTCTTATAACTACTTTCCGTTGTCAGATATTATTTCCCCTTGTAAGCGAACCTGTTTATCGATGTGTTCTCTTTAGAATTTTTGTTTTTATTTTTGGTTGACTGGGTGTGAGGTGCTATAAGGGTTTTGCGACATGAACTAGGGGGTTGGAGTCCATTGCTACTATTAGGAATTTGACCTTACCGGGACCTTCTGGAAACGGTCTGGCTATGTCAGTTCCCCATTTATAAAATGGTCATGGAGATGTGATTGGAGTTAACTTCTGTTGCGGGTTCCTTGGCACAGGACGGTGAACTTGACACTCTTAGCATTCCCGTATCACTTTCCTTGCGTCTTTATGCATGGTTGGCCAGTAGTATCCTGTTCGTATAGCTTTGGCTACTACGAACCTTGGTCCGACGTGCATGCTACAAGATCATTCGTGGATTTCTCTTATAACATAGCTTGCTTGCAATGGTCCGACACACCATAGCCATAGTTTAAGAAAGGATTTCGTGTACAGAACTTCGTCAATCACAGCGTACCATCTTGACTTAAGCCAGACCGCTCTTGCATTTTTCCTTTCCGCAGGGAGTGTTTCTTCCATGAGGTATTCATAGATTGGGTTCATCCAAGTATTTCCTTCTTCCTCCAGGATTTCTAACACTTCTGCTTCATTTATGGACTTTTTGTTGAGCTCTTCCACTAGGACCTGCTTGGTTAGGTGAGCAAAGCTGGTGGACACAATCTTTCTTAGAGCGTCAGCCTTCTAGTTTTCACTTCTCTGTACTTGATTGATTGAGAATTTCTTGAAACAACTGGCAAGTGTTTTTACTTTATCTAGGTACTTGTAGATGCATCAAATCACTTAACAAATAAACAAGAAAGAAAGTTTAGAGAAAGAAAGTGGGTTGTAACACTTAGAGAGAGAAAGGAAGGGAAAATGTATTAAGTGAAAGAACCAAATGAACAACTAACCCTCTCAAAGGTGTGGAGAGGGGTATTTATTCGTGGCTTGGAACGGTCACTCATAAGGATGACTTTATGATCGACCTTGGTTAGCTTGGTAATTTTCATAATAATACGCTACGAGTATTCTATAATATATTGGGTAGTGGACCGGTTTTTTAGAATTTTTAACAATTCTTCCCCCTAAGGGAGGGTCCTTCAATTTACAAAAACTTAAGCTCTACATTCTATTAATGTCTTCAATCTTTGAACGTAGTCTTGTTTTCATAATCTTTATCTTGTAAATCTTGATGTAGTAATCTTTTGACTTTTAGGCTTTAGCTTGTATCTTTATCTTGACTTGTATGTGATATTGAGCTTCTTGAGATCATCAACCACGCATAATCTCTTTTCCTCCCATCTTTGTAATCTTTTGCCTTCTTCGTTAAAATTGTGTAGTGACTTTTAGACCGACATGCTCATACTTTTCTTGATTTTGAAAGCTTGTTGATGACGTACACTCCTCTCCGGTTCGAATGTCTCCCTTTCGAAGCCCGAATATGATCTTCTCCCGATTACAACCAATAACCTTTGAATAGTTTTGAGTGGCGTAAAACCACCTTCAGGATGGTTACCAGTATGGGAATCCACCACGCGACGCCCTACACCCTTCGCGGTGGGCCTTCGACGAAACTAGAGCGAAGGTCAGACAGTCAAACCCACGTTCTCCATCGCTATCAAGGTATTCCCGCCAAAATAGAGATCGTGGTACACAACCCTAAGAATCACCCCTTAAATCGTAAGACACCCCCACGATCACCGGTCTTTGTGCTAAGCCTCGTCCCATCTCATTTTACACCTATAAATAGATGGTAAGGGCTCCAGGTATGGCTAGAACTCTTCACACACTTACTTACGCTATCATACTTTACCAAATACAAAGCACATACTTACTCTCATGCAGGAGGTGATTCGCAGGGACACCCCCTGCGCTTCACTTAACGTAGTGTTTTTATTTGTGTTGACACATGTTATTCAAGGCTTGGCAACCCAACAATCACTCAAAGAACTCTTCGATCTCATCGAAGCCTGATCGTGCCCATATTTACACAATCAGTGGCGTCATTCGTGGGACCGCAATAATTAGTCCCGTCCTAACCAAGTCAAATAACCTCAAAACCACTCTACCTACTTTTCCGGCATGACAAACAGAAGAGAAATGACGCCACTACCGGGTTTCTCAACACCACCTTAGATACCAAACAACACCACTAGTGAAGGACCACCTGTAACTACTACCGTGTTTGCCACCACTACTCCTAAAAACACGTCATTTGCATATCATGCTTCCACTTTGACTAATCATAACCCTACGATTAGCCCTGCCTTCGTGGAGGCAAATTATGAAATCCTTGAATCTCTCCTAAGAGAACGACGAAGGCAGATACGTAATGAAGACCTCCAAACTTAACTCAAATACTTCAGTGAGGACTATGATGAAGAGCGAGAGATGGAACCAAGGCATGAGTCCCGCAGGGAAGCTACTCTAACCCTTTGGCTAAGGTCCCTTGTGGTTCGTAGACAACGAGAAAGAGTTGTGGGATTCAAGGAAGCACCAAACAGGGAAGGAAACAGGAGGGGAAGGAATGCCGAAGGTATTAGGCCTTCGGAGATTAAAGCAAGAGAGGGTGAAAATAGGGGGCTAATCTTCCCCCACTTTTGGCGGCTCACTTGGGTAGAACGAAAACAATCAACCCACAACGACATCTAAACCTCCGTACAGGGAGGCCACCAGCCTTCGACTAACATGGGGGGAAACCTCCCTCTTAATGGTATGCTTCTCTCGCACCATGCTCATCCTTTCATACCTAGTAGTTTGCATATTCCAACTATACTTGTGCCTATCCCTGTTAACCCCTACTATCAACCATTTATGAACCTTGTCAATGGACAAGCTCTTAATTTCCCTTTCCAGACCCAGATTGGTAATCCCCTTGCTGGGGGCACCTACACCTATCATCCTCAAGGAGGGTATATACCACAGGCTTTTACCAACAATAGCGTACCTTCATACAATAGGCATATGCATCCCACAGTTACTCCTTCGAGTAGCTACCCCTTCTATACGCAACCCATGTATGCACCACCAAATATGCCTGTATACCCAAACCCTGTTGGATCCTTCGCAGACTCCACAGGCTCTGTAACCCCTTTTGTTCACTGGATCGAGGATTATCCTCTTCCGGACGGACCAAAAATGCCTTCCCATATTGGTTCTTACGATGGAAAAGGGGACCCAGATAATTTCTTGCACCTTTTCGAAGAGGTTATCCTCATGCAGAAATAGTTAATGCCCGTAGCCTGCCACATGTTCACATACACCCTCAAAGATTCCACCCGCATATGGTGGAATAGTCAGAAAACAGGTAGCATCCTCAACTATAAGGATCTGAAGGCCAAGTCCCGGTCACATTTCAGTCAGCAAAAAAAATTCACAAAGACACATTTGGCGGTTCACAACATCAAACAAAGAGAAGGCGAAAGCACTCGAACCTTCATCACCAGATATACAGATGACACCTTGCAAATCCTGGGTTTACATGAAGAACAACGAATCTCTGGCTTCGTTCATGGTTTGAGAACACGAAGTTTGGTCGAACATCTCTCCATAGACCTTCCATCCACTTACAAAGGTCTAATGAAGAAAACTTACATGTGGGTTGAAGCAAGAGAGGTAGCCACTAATGGTGCCTCAAGTATTCGAAGAGATAGTTTTGAAAGGTCAAAGAAAAGTTCATGGGATAATAACAGAGGACAGAGAAACAAAGACAGATTTTCCCCCTGCTAGGGACCTAATCATGGTTTGCTCCCCATTCTGTCAAAAAGCCTGAAGGAAATTCTCGCTACGGAGAAGACTGCAAGAAGTTTTGAGCCACCTCCAAAGATGTTCGGAAGTAAGCGATCGCGAGATATGTCCAAGTACTGTCACTTCCATGAAGACTATGGACACGATACTAACGATTGTAGACACCTAAGAATTCAGATTCAAGAAGGTGTAAACTCAGGACAACTTTCGCACCTCGTGAAAGGAATAAAAAAGGAGAGAATAAAGTCGTCCGACACCCCGCAAGGAGAAAGTAAAAAGGATAAAGGCACTGCACCTGCTAAAGCACCCATACTTATGGTAAGTCAAGAATCCCATACCGCAAAAAGCCTCGCATAAGAAAATACAGACTACGGAGGAAAGAAAATTATATTTTCTCCAGTAGCAAAGGTGAATAACGCACCAGTCATTATAGAGGCCAAGATATTTGGAAGAAAGGTAGGACGAGTATACATGGATAGCGGAAGCTCATGTGAGATTATCTACGAGCATTGCTTCGAGAAACTGAATCCTACCATCAAAGCCACCAAAGTGGACCTGAAGACCCCTCTAGTAGGGTTCTCAGGAGAACATTCTTGGTCCATTGGTGAAGTTCCGTTAGAGATCACCATAGGAGATGCCCCCCTCTCCAGGATAGAAACTCTTAACTTCGTTATTGTAAGGTCCGAATCTTTACACAATATGCTATTAGGAAGAACAGCGATGCAAAGGATGGGAATCGTAGTCTGTTGATCCCAAGCCTTGATCGATTCTTTACCTTGTAAAGTGTATGTTACCTTGGATGAATCCAAAATAACAATGGTAGAGACTTTGTTTGTATTTCAAAGTGTATGCGGAATCTACACTTCAATACTCTAGAAGTATTAATCAATGAAACAGTACTAAACAATGAACAATAAATAAAACACAAAATGCTTCAATATTATTAGATCAATAATACGAGTACTCTGTTAGTAACTAGGGTTTTACAACCCTTGAAGCTATTTGTTCTTTCTCTACGTATGTTTTATTGTCTCTTAAGTATGTATAAAAACCCTTAACCTTGGAACTCCATTTTTTAACACCACAGGAGTCCTTTACAAGATAACTACAAACTTTTTAGGATCATTTACAATATAAACTTATACGTATCTTCTAAAATATATAAGGATATACATTCCTTATTTATTCTTTGGCATCTTTATCGCTCCAAGTCAGCAGAATGAACCATCTCAGCTGTATTAACTGTCTTCTAGCAGTATTAATAACATTGGCTAGTACTAAGTTTGTATTGGCATTATAACTTCCATTAGTACTGTTGAAACATTCCATTTTTTTCATATATACCTTGACAGTATTAAACTCTTGATGAAGGATTTATCCCATTAATCCTTCCCATAAAACTTGTGATTTATCCTCTAATCTCAAGTTTCTTCTAGATTAAATCTTCTTGTCTTCTGATGATGATTCTTTCAAACACTTATCTACTTCTTACTTTTTGATATTGTGATCCGATATGAACATTAGTAGTTCATATGTGTGTGACTCTTTGATCAACTCTAATCTTTCTTACCTCAGCATCTTGATTATTCATTTCTTGACTTAGAGGATACTTCTTTTCTGTAAGCATATGTATGGCAATTCCATTTTGCATCAGCAGAATGTGAACTCCATAGAAATCACATAAACTCTAACTTATCAGATTATACTCATTCTGATTCATCCATATTTCACTCTCCTCATCAGGCTCAAAAAGTGTATGCAAGTCTCCCCACAGCATTAAATCATATCCTTCTGGTTTTGAGGAACTATACCTTTCTTTGACCAGCCTGTATAACTCCACTACATCTTGTCTATCAAAATTATATAACATCTCACTTAGAATCTTGTAGTTCTTTGAGCTTCCATCTCCTCTGATGATTTTGTAATACATGAAGTTTTCTGACAAAGTGTAAGTCTTCCAATCCACAATTGGATACTTTGTAGATAGAGACTCAACATCTACTGCAACATCTTCTCTTGGAACTATATCTAAATAATTTTTAAGTTCTTCTTTCTCATCATCTTGTTCCACCTTTTGTTTCTTAGCAGTACTTCTTGTTCTTCTTCTAGGAAGATATTTCTTCCTCTTTCCTGTAGTCTTCTTAGAGGTATCTTTCTCAATTTGTTCTTCTTCAATTTCTTGAAACTCAGCAGGCTTCTTCTTTTCCTTTTCAATTTCCAAATCCATAGGCACAAAGTTATGATTGAAATCCCATACCTTTTCAAAAATTGGCCTAATCTCAGCATAGCTCATTCCTTCAAAGTCTTTCATCTTGTAATTACATTGATTCTTCAAGTAGACAATCATGTTCTTCCTTACTTGAGCTTTTGACTTTGGTTTATTCTTCATATCCCAATACATTTGAAATGAAGGATCATTCCAATCAATATCCTTAGTTGTCTTAGGATCAGTTGTAACTCTTTCTTCATCTAATGCTAAGAGTTGTCTTGCTACTTGAGCTCTTTCCTCTTCATCAATTTGTTCTTGTAATCTGATAGCTTCTTCTAAACCCAGTCTCTCTTGTTCCAATAACTTCTTGGACTTTTTCTCAGGTTTTGGTTCAGACATGATTACTTTGCCTTTATCCTTCCTTGCCTCTTTACTCCTTCTGCCATATACAACTCTTCCAGCAGTACTAAGGGATTCTCTGGCAGTACTAATATTTATAGGAGCAATACTAACTGTAATACCAGTAGTACTATCTTTTAGTTGTCCTTCTTCAGCAGTATCTTGATCATGAACAACTTCATCATCTTGAGCAAAGTAGGTATTAGGGTCTTCATCTATCATCCCCTGTTTGGAAGAATCATCTTCTTCATCCTCTGAAAGCACAACCCTTGCTCTCTTCCTTGCTTTCCCAGTCTTGACTTTAGACTCTAACTTCTTAATCCTGAGAATAAGCTTAGTGAATGCAGAACTGTAAGTTTGCTTTGTCTTCTTCAAATCATCCTCCAAGACTCCAATTCTCTCAGATAGTTTGGTAACCAAATTCGTTAATTCATTTAGTTTCAAGCTACCCTCAGCACTTTTATGTGAATGAACAGCATGGAGAGGTGATTCATTAGGTGTTAGAATATGGTACTCTGCATCAGGTGAAGGTTGAGGTTTAATGGTAGGTTTAGTAGAAGGTTCAGATGATAGTAAAGGTGATGATGATATCCTTGATGGTGTAGGTGAAGATTCAGGTGTAGGTGAAGTAATCATAGTAGGAAATAACCCAATTTCTTCCCCTGTATATCCTTTGGTAAGCCTCCTCTTGTTGTTAAAAACTTTGTTATTTAGAGAGGGTACAGGATATGTGCTAGAATGTATCTTAAGCTATTTCTTCTGCATATCTAGGCAAATTTGAATAAACCTAGGATACATTAAAAACTTATGGGGGCTTCCTATGTTTGTGACCATATGTTTAAAAATTAGCTTATAGAAATTGTATTTCCTATTTGTTGCTAAGGAGATAAGGGCAGTAGCTATGTTACTACTAAACTGCTCCCAAGCAGTCTTCTTAGGGCTAAGACAATGAAGTAGAGTATGTATAAGAAACCTCCATTGAGGTGAGAAAACACCCTTCTGAAAAAGTTAACTTATCTGAATCTGTTTGATACCCTATGAGTACAAGCTGCTGAAAAATCTCTGAGTTGGGAATAGAAGTGATACCATCATGATCTTCCAACTTAAGATGTCTTCTTAAGGAGGCTTCAGTGATAGTCTTGGAATGCCCATCAATGATAACAGTGATTGTTACCTCCCCATCGGTGTCAGTAGAAGCTTCAGCAGTTCTCCAAAATTGTTTGATGAATGAGATATAGATTTCTGGCTTCTTAGTGAGAGCATAGCAGATATGACTTTGACTTAGGAAGTCAATAACTTGATGAAATCCCTCACTCCCTGTAGACTTTTCTAAGAACACAACCATATTGTGCTTATCATAAAATTCCAAACTTGCCATGAGTAAAAAGATGATTAATTATGTGGGATATGATCTTGTAGGAAAGTATGAAGGCTGGAGAAAGTTAATTGAGATTATGTAGAGAAAACGTAGGGATATGGTTTGACCGACTTAAAGAAATTTGAGTTTATCGTGAGTAAATCAAGCGAATATATAGAAAGATCATGAAAGTCCAATTAGTTAAACCCTATATCATAGGTATTTGGCGGAAATATCTCAACGGCTCTATTTAGTAATGAAAAATTATGTTAGGGCTCAAGCAGTGCTAACGGTCATCCAACAGTACCAAATTTGGTCTAGAAGTACTAAAATAAGCCTAGCAGTATTAACTTCTCCACCAAAAGCAGTACAAACTCCAAACTTGTGTATCATTCAAAAATAGCTTCACACAATCTCTCTTTCTGTTTTTAAGCTCACATTTTATCTCTCAATTCTTTTAACTCACTTTTTACTCTGTCTGTTTTTTACACATCTCTCTATCTGTTTTTAAGCTCACCAATTCTCTCTATTCTTTTGGCTCACAAATTCACACAAAGTATAGTTTTTGGCAAACTACCAGCCATTAATGGATTTGAGTAGTCTTTACCAATAGTCATTTGATTTGGACTAGCCAATGCTTCATTGTAAAACATGGTGCATTGATAACCATATAGTTTTGAGTAAACTATCAACTATCAACGAATTTAAGAAGTCTTTACCAGTAGTCGTTTGCTCTGGACTAGTCAGTTCTTGATGTCTATAAGACATGGTGAACTGATGACCATTTGTTGTGTGGTGTTAAAACCAACACATTAAGAACAAACAACATTCCTCCCCTCAAATAATGCATCATTGAGTAACCAATTTCACACTTCATTGTTTATCCTGAAAGAGTTAGCTCAAAACCAAGAAAAACATAATCTAACCATTTTTCTTGTTTAGCAGTATTAAATGTTACTAACAGGATTAACAGTGAGACATAGAAATAACTAGCAGTACTAACTATAAGTAACAGTTTTGTCAAACAGTCTTAAATATAACTAGCAGTACTAATTATAACTAGCAGTATTAATTTACAAAGACTTAACAGTACTAACATTTAAACAAACTTTACAAAAACAAACAAGAGATATGGGCATTAGGGATTTAGCATTCCAATACTTAAGACCAAGTACTGAAATCTACCAGCATCAAAACCTTTTGTAAGAAGATCTGCTACATTATGTTCAGTGTCAATCTTAGCCATTTGAATCAACTTTTTAGCATTGCAGTCTCTTATAAAATGATGCCTAATCTCTATATGTTTTGTTTTAGAATGTTGAACAGGATTTTCTATTATGCAGATAGTACTATTATTGTCAATATAAATAACAATATTCATGAAATTGTACCCATAGTCTAGCAGTTGGTTTTGTATCCAGAGAACCTGTCCACAGCAACTTGCAGCAGCCACATATTCAGCCTCAGTTGTAGAAGTGGCAACTACAGTTTGTTTCTTGCATTGCCAAGAGATCAGCCTATTTCCCAAAAACTGACAACCTCCAGTGGTTGACTTCCTATCTTGTGTAGCTCCAGCATAGTCACTGTCAGTGTAAGCAACTAATTCCAATGGAGAATCCTTAGAATACCAAAGTCCTAAAGATGGTTTTCCTTTAAGGTATCTAAAGATTCTCTTAACAGCTAAGAGATGGGATAGATTCTTTGGAGAAACCTGAAACCTTGCACATGGCACAACTGCAAACATGATATCTGGCCTGGATAAACTACAAATGTACATCAAAGATCCAATTATAGCATCTATATAGATGTCATCAACATCAATCAGCTCTCCATCTTGAACCACAGGCTTTCCAAATCTGTTGGAGTAGATGGCAGACTTTCACATCTGTGTATTGAACTTTCTGCAAAAACTCATTGACATATTTTATCTTGACTATAATAAATGCCTTTCTTTTCTTTGGGATCTGTAAACCCAAAAAAAAGGTATAGTTCTCCCATAGAACTCATTTGAAGACTTAACTTTCTCATAAGCTTCTCAAACTCATCACATAACTCCTTCTTTGATATATCCAAAGTAATGACATCCATCAAATATTTGATAAGCAAGATATGTCCCTTTTGTCTCTGATGAATAATGTTATTGGTCAATCGTTCCTCATTGCAAACCATTACACAAGAGAATAATTGGCCAAAATTCATCCAACTCTAGTTGTCTTGAGATGCAGGCCATATAATGCTTTCACTACCTATAAACCGTTATCAGGATGGTCAGATCTTCAAACCTGGAGGGTGACATACATATACCTTCCTCTTCAATCGACCATACAAGGAAAGGCCCTTTTACATCCATTTGGTAGACCCATAAACTTCCCATATAGGAAGCATAAGCTAGGAACATTCTTATTGCCTCAATTCTAGCCACAGGTGCAAAGACTTCATCATAGTCTATGCACTCTTCTTGAGTATGTCCTTGAGCAACAAGTCTTGCTTTATTTTTGATGACAATCCCCCTTTCATCTTTCTCTTGTTCTGTTACCCACTTTTGTACCAATTGCTCTATTACCTTTAGGTAGTCCACAAGAATCAGGACACTTATTTAGCAGTTTAGAACGGTAGAAGTTCTCCTGACCTTGCTTCCTACCCATGTGGATCACTAAGAGCTTTAAAACTCTTTTGGTTTCTTCCTAAGAGAGGAAACAAGCAAAAAGACATGTTATGAAAGAAACCTGTGATGAGTCTTCCCTCAGATATAGCACTAAGAAATCCTTGATTCAGAGAAAGAAGTTGTCATTCTTCTTGGGGAGGTGATACAGATACTGCACATCACCAAATACATGTTGAATTGGGTAATCTTTGTGAATTCCATTGTGTGAGGATGTAGGTACTGCATAAGATTGTGGAATGTTCCCCAATTTAATTTTTTTTTGCCCTCCACTTGTGTGTCTTCAGATGCATGACTAGGCCACACAAGTCTATTAGGGGTAGTAGTATTAATTTCAGGACAGCATATCTAACTTCTCTACACCAGTATTAAATTTCCTGGTCTGCAAGTATTACTATGTATGAAACAAGCGTTACCTTATCCCTTAAGACTGCTATCATCGGAGATTTTTCTGAACATCATCTCCATCAGTAACCTATCTTTATCTTGTATTTGAGCATCACAACGATCTTTGGTGCAGCATCACCAAAATATAAAGCATCCTTCCAAATTGGCATTACAGCAATCTGAATCTTTTGAAAGATTGTCCTAGACTCATAACTCCTTGAATACCTGCAACAGTTAATAGAAATTGTTTCCTGCAAACCACTGGGACATAATTCATTAATTGGGATAGAGAATCAAATCTAACACCACTTTTGGACCATTTCCATCTATCATAGCTTAATCTCGTAAAGAACCAAATATGCAAGTTTTCTGAACTTTCTGGTTCCTAGTGTTGTCGACTACCACTAAAAACTTGCACTTAAGGAATATCCAACAAAGAAACCTATCACTCTCTGCGATCAAACTTGCCCAAAATTATCTAAGGTATTAACTAATATAAATGACATCCAAACAGGCTTCATGAATCCCTATAGCTGGTTTAAAAACCCTAAGAGTTCAAAAGGAAGTCTTGTTATGAGGCTTGACTAGTAAGACCCCCTTTCTAAACATAGCAAGCAGTTGAAACTAGCTTCTGCCCGAAAATGTGGAGGTACCTTAAGTCAGCTAACAATTGATCCCTATCAGCCTCAATAATGTCATATTCTTACCTTTCAGCTATACCATTTTGCTGTGATTAGGAGTCCTAGCTACACCTATAATCTCTTTTATACCTTTTTCCCTACGAGAAATCACCATCACTTTGTTATAAACTCTGTCCCATTATCACTTCTGAGTAATTTTACTTTCTATCCACTAGTTTTCTACTTTCATTGATAAAAAAATTTAAGGATCTCACATTTTCATCCTAGTTTTGATAAAAAAAACCCATGAAAATCAACTATAAACATCAGTGAGACTAGCTACATACTTTTTATGTATTTAGACCTACTAACAAAAGTTGGACCAAAGAGATCCATATGCAGCATAAATAATGGCTTAGTAATGGGATTAAAGGCCTTTATCATTTAGCTGTGAATTGCTCTGCACAAAAAAACTTATGAAGTTAGTTTTCTTTGGACACAAGCCATTACTGACTTGGATCTCCTTGTCTGCATCAATTGTAATTATATTTTATATTGAAAACCAGTAATCACCATGGTTTGATGGTCTCCAAAACCCAACAGGGCTGAGAGGCTTAAACAGCATTAAATCCCCTTAGACCTGACAGTATAAACAGTTAATCTAATTGGCCTACCAGTATCAAACCTTTGATTTAAAACAATATATTGACCCCTTTTTTTGTGAAAGATGTTCTTTTTTAAAAGGGCCTAGTGAACAGTGATTGTGGCTTTGATTTTAGAAAATAATTCCTTGGTTTTAGCACAACGAATTGTGGAATTTGGGGTGAGCATATAACAAGCAGTAACATATTAAAAGACCCTTAGCAGTACTAAATGGGTCTTCCAGTGTCTAACAGAACCTAACAGTATAATAGCTTGCATAATAAAAGATTTAGGCCAGTCTCATTACAACTGCTCTTGGAGCCCATATGTATGTTGCACTGGGATGATAGTTCTAGAATAGTAGATCACTATCCTCTTTGTTAAAATTATTCCACTTACAGTCTTTTTTCTTGTCTGGTTTGGAGACAAGCTATATTGAAATGTGACTCAAACTCCTACAATTAAAACTGCATGTTATAAAGCAAAGTTACATCCTAACTGAATTGAATTTTTGACCTTCCCAGTTCCTTTGGTTTCCCTAGGTCTTTGTGACCTGTACATCTCAGCATATCTTACTGGCTTCCTAACTGGTTTTTCTATTTTAGCAGCAGTAGGAATAACAGTCTTCGTCCCTTTTACCACAACAGTAGTCTCAACTTCATCCTCATCATCTGACACCCAATCCTCAATAATTGGAGCATCATTATTCTTCCTAACTGGTTTTTCTATTTTATTGACAGACTCTACATGATTAGCAGGATAGAAAAACTTTTCTTTCCAATCTTTGTCAACCTTAAGTGGAGAACAAAGGCTAGTTTTCATGTACCCCCCCCCCCCCCCCCCCCCCCCCCAGTTCATTTGATGTTGTTCCAAAAGAGTCATCAGTAATTCTCCTTAGATCTATCTGACTCTTTTTATCAAACCAGTGAGAGACTATTAAACTAGAATCCCTAGACCAGAGATAACTCATTAACCACAGGTTCTTTGAATTCTTCAGACCTGAATAGAATAAGGTTCTAAAGTGATGTCGATTAAGAATCAAATGGATGAGGTGAGGACAACATTATAACCAACTCCTTTCTTGATTCTTTGTCAGTTTTATCTGATTTCTAACATTTCATTTAAGTCTTTAAGCAATTTTACAAACTTTTGCAATCTAAAATCAAACCCCTCCTTTGCTGTTTCAACCTTTTTCAAGCTCAGTACCTAAGTAATCCTAACTGATATCTTTAAAACTACACTCTTTTAAAGTAGAGCAATTTACTCAGAGAAACAACTTCATGTTCTCTAAAATTTAACAATTTGATACTTCTAAAGTTGCTAAACCTCTTTTTGTATGTAGCTTGCTTTAAACCAGTATCACGTAATTAACAAGCAAATTATCATACGTTCTTCTTTAAGCTTTAATAGTTTTTTCAGATAATTTTTTGACAAGATTTTATTATTAGCGCTATTCACCTCAGAATCTAGAAGGAGCCATGAGAGCCATGTTTCCTGAATCGAGCTATGATCCTCTGCCATGTCACTCCATCAAATCCAGCACCATCTATAGCACACCATTGCCCTTTCAAAGCATCTTCAATCATTGCTGCCTTTGTTGAGCTATAACCTTGATATCCCATTTCTGTATGTCTTTACTCTTAGGTGCTCTGCATTCCCTGGCAAAATGTCCCAATTTATGGCAGTTGAAACATTCTACCTTTGATTTATCATACCCAGCAGTATTGCTTCCATCAATGATGATTTTCCTTCCAGTTCTCTGATAGAACTTTCTTGCCCTCATGCCTCAGTAGTGCCATATTCCACTTAAATCCATTTTCTTCAAATCATCATCCATGAATTTGTTCAAGGTCTTCATGAACTAGTTGAGACCCTTTTGGTTGAGTGGATAGAAAGGCATATATTGTGGCATCACTAAAGCTAGCAGTATAAATTTCAGTACTAGCAGTATTAACCTTTGTGGTAGCAGTATTAACTTCAGGGTACACAGTATTGGAATATTATTAGTACTGCTTGCACCTGAAAGTAGTTGACAAATGCCAGTGTTGTATCATCATTGCTTGCACTAGTAGATTTCCCTTAACCTTTTGTTCAACATTTTAAAAATTGTTGTACATATTCCCAAACACCATAGTATCAAAAACAGGTTTGTTCGATCTAAACTTACAACGTGTGAATCCCATTCAAAGGTAAGCTCCTTAAAAATTTTACACTTAGGAATCATCGAGAGGAGTACCACACCGAGAAAGTGCCAATCTACTAACAAGCTTTTGAACCAGTTAAATTTAGAATCAAGTGATTCCTGACTTGAAGCACTAAATTTTTCATATTGTTTTTCTTTTTTATTTTGTTTGTTATTTTTTTCTTGTTTTTTTTTATTTTTTTTTTTTTTTTTCTTTTTTATTATTTTTTATTTTTTTTTTTTTTTTTTATTTTATAATTATTAGTTTTTTTTTTTTTTTTTTTTTATTTTTACTTTTTTTTTTTCTTTTTTTTTATTTTTTTTATTTCTTTTTTTTTTTTTTTTTTTTTTTTTTGTTTATATTTTTTTATTCTTTTTTTTTTTGTTTTGTTTTTTTTTGTTTTTTTACTTTATTTTTTTTTTTTTTTTTATTTTTTTTTTTTTTTTTATTTTTTTTATTTTTTTATTTTTTTTATTGTTTTTTTCTTCTTTTTTATTTTTTTTATTTTTTTTTATTGTTTCAACAAGAGCCTTTCAGTGTCTTCTTTGTTGCTTCCGATGGCCACCAAATCGACTCTTAATTGCAGCAAACATTGATTGAGCATCACATACTGTCGAATGGTAACGTTGAAGTATCACTTGGGCAGTGCCATCATCAGTAGACTTCTTGCCTTTACATCATTCTTTTAACATTCTTTTTTCAATAGTAGCAGGATAGAAGTCATCTTTGTTGTTTGTTGATGTACCAGTTTTCTTCTGTGGTGTTGTTACAGGAATAGGTACCCATGAATTCCCATTCTCTATGACTTCCCATAAAGCATAATCCTGAATCTGAAAATATTGTTTAATCCTAATCTCCCACATCTCATACTCCCTGAGTTTGAGCATGGGAAGCTTTGCCAAAGCATTGTTCTGTGTATTCTCGAACTTCATTACTTCTAGATCAAAGTTTCTCAAAGCACAGGCTCTGATACCAATTGTTAAAATCGTTTAAGCTCCTGTTTGTTTAGAACATGATCTAGGATGAATTAATAACAAAGAGGCTTAAAATTCAAACGTTGATTCATTTTATTAATACAAGGTTTTTAATCATCATCACCTAAGATACATGACTACTATAAGCCCCAATCTTAGATGATTAATTCTAGAACGGTTACAATCTAACGGGGATCAAAAGATCCTTAGAGCTACACCACCATGCTAGCATCTATCTTTTGTAGGACGTGTAAACCCACACACACAACACGTTTTATAGCTTTGGTGCATACACTCTTTTTTTGGCACCTCAAAAACCATCTGCCTGGACCTCCTTTTATAGCTAATAAGGAGGTTTAAGGTTTAGCATAGAAGAAAAACACTAATAAAAAGATATTAAATAAAGTTAAATCATCAATGTTGTTATCTTGACATCTTTCATCATTCATCTTCTTTGACCAAATCTTTCCATTTCTTCCCACTCTTGTAGAATCCCATACATGACGAATTTATCCTTACTTGCGATATTCCATCTGTTTCATTCATGTTTTGTCTTATCACTTCAAATATATTTCTCACAATCTCCCAGTATTGTATAATAACAAAACCAAATAATGACACTCACCTTAATCTAAGTGCAAATTAATCATTGAATCATCCTTCCCCTTTTGTTATAATCAAGTTGGGGACAAAAAGTTGCCGGTTCGGGAGGGGCATTGATGAGTGCATGTAAATGGTTAAACATTTTTAACATTAAGACTCCCCTAAACCCATAAGTTAACCATCTCTGGAACTTTAAATTCTGTAGGCTCAATGTACTATTACTGATGAAAGAAAACTAAGTATAACGAACTTCGAGGAAGAAGTAGAACAACCAAACTTGTGTCCTTAATATCTCTTGTACTATCCACGTGACTCGCGACGTTATACCCAAATCCGATGTAACTAGGAGGCCTGCAATCTCTTCAACAATATCCCCATCTTCTATGAGACACCCTTAACCAAAGGCGATAGAGCAAATGTGAGCAGTTGAGCACCATAAGAAAAATCACACACCATTGCTAGATTTGATTCATTCTTCGTCACAAACATGAAAACACCAAACAAGTTACCTCCATGCTAAAAGGCGTAATGATAAAACACAAAACCCCAAATAATTCCACTTAACCTAATTAAAAAAAAAAAAAAAAAAACGCGCAAAAAGGGATATGTGGTGTAAATGGGGGGTTACTCAAATAAGTGATAAACAATTTTCTTCGTAATCAATTAATCCAATAAATACGAGCCTTTAATTCAGTTAAGAACCAAAAACCAAAAATCTTATGTGTGTGTTATCCGATATCTGTCAAAGCTAGCAGTACTAACTTCTTTTATCGGACAAGGCTAGCAGTTGTAATTGCTTCTAGCAGTACTAACTTCCTTTAACCCAAACAGTATTAACATAGGAAGCAGTATTAACTTTATTGAACCCGAGCAGTATTAACTGCTTAAATTCAATAGCAGTATTAATATCATGAAGCAGTATTAACTTTTTAATCCCAAGCAGTAGTAACTAACTGCTTTTACCACAAGCAGTAGTAACTGCTTTTTAACGCTAGCAGTATTAACCAACAATAATAACAGTAGTAACTGCTTTTATACCTTAGCAGTATTAACTCATGACTTACTACTGTTCTTCCATACTAGGCAGCACAAAGTACATTAGCAGCATTAACCATCCTTGACAGCATTAAGTATGTACTTGAGCCCTAGCAGCATTAACTGAGTCGAGCAGCACTAATTTAAACAAACAGCAGAAACTATATCCAAGCAGCATTAATCTTCTTTAACAACATTAACTTTGTATACAAATCCAACAGTAGTAACTGCTAACCCTAGCAGTAGTAACCATCCTATTACCAGTTGTATACCAGCTGATCTAGATCATTGCCTTGAAAGTTTCCATGTCTTCTGATTTAAGCACGATAATGATCAAGAATAACATTAACATCCTTCTCTTCCAAATCATGACCACCATAGATACCATTAGTGCAAACCCCAACTTTATACAATTACGGCTTATCAAGAAAACCCTAAAAGAGTTTGAATGAATTCATACCAAGCCGTGTATACATGACATCAGATCTGAAAAAAATATACAAACCCTAATTGTCTAGAGTTTGATCAGTTAGAGCACAACGAATCAAAAAGAAACCCAAACAAATAGTAACAAAGCTTACCAATCGTATTGCATGCCCAAACAGGTAGAGAGGACGATTATAAGCATCATTATAGCACTGAATCTTCAAAACCCCATAAAACTTTCACCACACGATTTCTGGAAAATTAGGGTTTTTAGGGTTTCTTCAAAAATCTTGTAGATCCTAGATCAAGAGCCTCATACCAATTGTGGAGTCTGTTATGACCCCTTAGATCGTTATTAACACTCATCTAGGATAATAGAAACATCAAAGATTAATATGCAGCGGAATAATAACAATAAGAATAATGGTGTTTAACAAGGTTTTTTATTGAACGTTTCCCTATTACCCCAACTATAACTTGGGGCTACACCAACTAACTATGGTGTACTATTCAACTCTCATCAGTCGACTTGCTATCTAACTATCTAGACTCTCATTGGGAGAGTTCTATGTATCCATGGATGTCTAAATCCATATGCCTATGATTCTCTTTATATAGAGAGATATCAAGGCTTACAACAGAAGATAAGAACAAATAATATATTTAAAACATTTAAGAATATCTTCTAATATCTTCTGTATCTTTATCATTATAAGGAGATCTTCTGATATCTTCAAAATCTTCATCTTTATCTTCATATTCTCCACCAGCTTGAAGATTTCTTTAATTATAATTTTAGTCCTTTTGTTTCATTTTTATATTTATTTTGTCTCATCAAATCTAGAATTCCAACAATGTTCATGATGCTATATGATGCAATGTTTATGCAATGGTTATAGTCTAGGCCTAATATGCAACCTAGTTCTCTATAACCTTGCTCTGATACCAATTTGTCACACCCCTAAAATATCGCAGCGGAAAGATAACCGGGGGCGTGACGTCATAATACACAAAGCACAAGATACAAGAGAACGACCACTAAATGGACGTTTTAAAAAAAATACCTCGTTGAATTAATTTTAAAAAAATAAAGTTTTACATAGATTAATAATATTCAAAGTCATAGCGGAAATAAAAGATATGTTTCTTAACATCAACGAGTATTAAGATAAAAATTTCGTGAAACATAGCCATGATGAATGTGGACTCCAAATGCACCTCATGAAAGTCCTTATGAGTTAAGCACCTGAGAATACATGCTTAAAAAATGTCAACATAAAGTTGGTGAGTTCATAGGTTTAAGTAAACAATAAGTGTGGACTACAAGATTTCAAGTGTGCATGACATGTAACACATACAATGTTAAATAAGAGGGTAATTACGATTGTGCTAAGCTCATGACATCGAAGCTACAACAAGGGTGTATGCAAATCAATGCAAGGTGAATTGACCGTGTAGGTGTCTAACCCTAGACCACCTAGAATTCCCAAATGGTATACATCCGTTTGACATGGTAATACGTTTTGTTTACCCGGACAGGAATGTCAATCCTAGTAGATCTATTTACAACATTTGTGCTTACACGCAATAATTAACGGTTCATGATAATGGGCATAGTGGGTTATTGGTACTTAGGCTAATCCGTAATCATGTAAAAAGTACTTGCATCCAAATGTATAACAAGCAATGTATCTCAACCCGAGATTTGTAAAACATTTATAAATAAATTAAAGCGGGGCTATAAACTCAACTTAAGCAATGTGGAAAATTAGAAAATAATCAACAAGTCTAGAACGAGCAAAGTGTCCTAAACGCAACCTAGTAAAAAATAATGCGCTTTAGGTGCAAGCAAATAATAGTGAAATGATGCATATGCGATTTTATAAACTTTATATCACCCGTACATGTTTGTGTTTAAGCTATATAACTCAAAACGTGATTTTCAAATTCTTTCCTGTCTAATTAGTGTGTTGCGTGGTCTACCAAAAGTCTATTTACCATTTTACACGACCTGGACCATGAACACTTAAGATGAATTGGC